>JAXCGZ010005732.1:115000-166269 GCA_037179515.1 Halocaridina rubra | reverse complement strand
TGAAATCACAGAACCCGACAACATACCTACAACATAGCTGGAGCACAAGCACTCTCTCCAATCACGTGGACCAAGTGATATCCAGGCAATGGGTTAACAATCAGGAAGAGTACATAAACGTACAACATACCCTTCCTTCTTAAGCTGAATATTATAGTAGAAAAATCTAGCGCCCTCGGTTTCTCCTGATGCAAAAAAGCACTCAGTACAGATATCAGATTCATTGCTATACTCTGGGCTCCTTATGTCTCTGTCAGCTTAATGTAAATATGGATATATTGTTATCAGTGCAATATATAGACCTTTTCGTGCTTGTTCTATTCCAGTTGCAAAAGTTCATGTGTAGATCTAATATTAACATATGTTTGCACCTGCCATTTAATGCCCATATCTGCACCCTGTTATGAGCCTACGTTCTTTGACATCATTTATGTAGGCAAATTGTTTTTGAGTCCATGGCCTGTGGACAGCTAAGAAAGTTAAAACGGAAATATATATGAAGAGAAATTTAGATATAAAGGTAGTCAACAAAATTAATTACTTCTGGAATCACTAAGGGCATAATTAAACTCATTTAAAAATATTAAAGTTCTAAATATGCAGTATTTCTTTAGACACCCAAATTAGAACCATCTAGCTCATCAATAGCTCTTATAATACATTGTACACTTATACTAATCAATGACCATAATGAACAATCAACAGAATAGAGCTGAGCAGTGATATTTTAGTACAGTATAAAATAAAAATATTGCCAGAAATAATTTGGTACTTCAAGGGACAACTGCATATTAAAACAATTCTCTACATATTTGGAGTTTTTAAAGAACATAGAATAAAAATAATAACCAAACTCCAAAGTGGCACAAGATACATCTTGAAGGTATACGAACATATAAAACAACAAAGTAAAAATGTTCATAGAAACTTTATTTCATAAAATTAACTATCACCACATATCATACCATATACTAATAAATAATGGCTAGGATTACAAATAAAAAATCACATTCATGGAATGATTCCAGCAGGAAAAAGTATTATTAATGAATGATATTCAATTTCTTGGCAAAATAAGACTTTGTGCTTTCATATCATTTACATTAATGCTTAACTAACAACAGAAAAGGGATTAATCGATCCCATAAATTTCCCCTCCAAAATATCTAACATTATATCGTCTTCTGCTTAAATGTATTAGAGCTGCTAGTACAAGAAAGCAAATAAAAATACCTCAGTCTTAAAGCTCTTTGCCTGCTATCGACAGCAAACAAAACCAAGCCATGCATCAGCATATTCCAAAGTTTTACCCAAAACTTTTACATGAGACTTTAGTCTACTTCAACAACAATGATATATTCCACACTGCAGCACCTCATTCTAATTCCCATATAGAAATAATTAACACACTCCAGTGCTCCATTTCCTTCTTGCCCTTCCTCTTAAGACCCAATAGAACCCAAATACTGTATATTTATAAAACCTACCGAACTGTCATTTCTAAGCATCAAAATTAGCTAAGTCACTCTAGCATGTATAAAAAATCACATTTACCTTTTCTTTATCAAAGTTTTTCATATCACAATAACTTATCAGGGACTGGTTGCTGCTAGTAAATCTTTTAAGGTACAAACCGCACGTCACTTTACAAAAATATAAAATCTTATTGTGATAAAGTAATACGTAGCTACCTTACTTCTGGCGCATATTTCTAGTTAAATAATTTGTAATTCCTGGCAGTGATGCAGTTCTTAGTAAGTAATAAAACTTGCAGAAATCAAATATCAAGATGTACCTTCAAATATTATGTAAGCGAAAAAAATAGTTCTATATGGTTTCTCCTTGCACCAAAATTTAAATGCATAATTTACACAAGAACATCATATTATAAACACGAGACCATATATCACCAAATGTAGATAAGTGGCCAACCATGCACTAATATTAGCCGACGCAGCAGAGGTTCCCTGAATCTCGTCCATTTTCACCCTCTATAACAATTGCTTTGAGACATGAAAAGAAGCTCAAAGATGGATGAATTACTGGCCCTCTTCATCCAGAATTCCATCATGTCATATCTTATAATACAGAGGATTTATTGCCTAGTTTATAAAAATAGTTGTAAAAAATTATTCCAAATACCCAAACTTAATTTTCAGCTGGACAGATGTGACAGGTGTACAAAAATCTATATGAGCACTACTGTTGTTAACCACATATGAGTCCACATAAGACAATGCATATTTGTGAAGTAATTTTATATTGTATTATAAAAGTGAAGCAATTATGGTCACCTAGAGCTTTAAAAGTATGTAAAATAGCTTAGAGTAAGAAAGCCCCGTTATATCTGTGAACACAGTAAAATTCATTATCTTGCTGAGGTAAGTGTACTCCTGAAGCAAGTAAGCTCTTCTATCAAATATTCTTACTGTATGTACAAATACTGATCTCTGGAAAAACAGAAATTGATAACTGCAGTTATATTTGCCAGTAAGAAGTCCAGAAACTTATGCTCTACCATGATTTTAGTTCTCATACCCACTACCTTTGTTTTCACTACTTATATCCTTCCTCGTCCTAATGCCCCTTTCCCAACGCCTTGTCATTAGGAGTTTAAACATTTGTGCAAGCTTAATCCTTATTCATAATACTGCATATTTCTGCTTAAGTATTTATTTTCTTTGTCATCAAAGATAGAGCTCAAGGATTTTTGTTTGAATATAAGATAACTTTGGTGCAAAACACATACCCAAGTGTAGGAATAGAGGTTTGTTTAGAGTAAGCAAGAGATGAAATCTAATATTGAATTAAACAGTTAAGAAAAATATAAATATACCAGAAGTTATCCATTGTAAATAACTCAAACTGCCCAGAAGATTGTTTTAGAATTATCATGAATTTGAGTATCTAACCTGCAATGCATATTTTCAGAAGTGAATGACGTGTATTTGTGGTGAGGGAGATAGAACATCTTACTTATTCTCCTTTCAGTTTATGCTACTGGCTACAATAAGATTTGCAGTATGTTAAAAAATTATTATTATTATTATTATTATTTTATATATATATATATATATATATATATATATATATATATATATATATATATATATATATATATATATATATATATATATATATATATATATATATATATTTTTTAGAGAAGTAATAATTCTCAGGTCTGTCATCTATCTTCAATGAATTTCAAATTGTTAAATTGTCAATAAACACTAAAAGAGCTACAAAAAACCAATGTACACTGTTCATAGTTCATCCTCAAGTTTTGAATTAAACCACAGAATTTATGATGTAATATTTAGAATAAAATCTTAAACAAGATACATTTGAAATATTCCTCTATCAGTTTCTCACATCTTATAATACCTTAAATAATGACCAATAAAATAATTACAGAAGTAAGATGCAACTGTGTATTGAACATAAATTGAATAACTTGTATCTGTCATTATTCCCATATATTGGGCAAGACCTACATATAAATTAACCTATAATAATGCATAAAATCACAAATATGGGGAAACAATTAACAAAGCCCATCTGTTTCCATTTAGCCTAAAAAAACAATATCCACAGTCAGAAGTAAAAGATATGCAACCTGATGTTTGTCAAATAAAAAGGTTATCATTTGCGACTGCCAATAAAGACTGCAACGAATTTAAAAAGTTACAGCAATATTTTCATTGATGTCTTCTCCAGTGTTAACTGAATGCAAAGTAAAGTAAAGCTGCAGATTTATCAAAATAAAAAAATACTATGAGAATATGTAATACTACCAATAAAATCATGCATCATAATGGAATATTAAAATACAGATACTTGTTCATACGAGTTACTTTCAATTCTTTTCCCCAAGGTATCTAAATATGATGGAGTACATCTCGCTGATTTACAGGCCTAACTAATTCAGGAAGGCCACATAAATGCAGCACGTTAGTTATCCAATGGAATAATACAGTATGTTATATATGCATCATACTATCAGTAAAATTTATATCTATTCTCTAAGAAGGAGCACTTCTGCTCTCTCACAACTTAAACATTACAGAGAAAAATCTTTGTCAAAGCTCTAAGAACATTAATAACCAGCTTGGATTGAAGAAATGACATTTAGAGTCTTTCACTTTCAATATCATTGCTAGATTCCAATGCCAGGGATACATCTTCCGATACAGCCGATCCTTTCGTATCTGCATCTGATTTCTGTGGCTCTTCACCCGGATTTGAAATATTATTCAAAGAGATAGACGATGCTTTGATTGCCGGTGTATGCGCATTGCTGGCGGGTGAGGTTATACTTGAATCTTCATTCTCCTGATGAGAATCTAAACTATGTGGTTCAGTATGATCGCTATCACTGGGAGGTTCATCTAAACCTGAGTCGTGGGGACTGTGCGAGCGAGGCAACGTGCTTGGAGGAGAACTTACGGAACTTGGTGGATTCTGGCTCTCTTCTCCACACTCGGTTGGAGGCGATAACTCTTCTCTGTCTTCTCTTGCAGATTCACCACATAGCTCTTTCTCGTACTGCAACATGAACTCAGGATCCACTTCTCGTAACTGATTCAGTAGATGAGAGCGCTCGTGTTCTGTCCAGGTGCCAAACCAATCATGGAACAATTTTATCTGCAAGGTGATATGCAAAGAGTTAAGGGTAGATTATTAATCAACTGAAATACCTGTAATGTGAGAAAGATAAATCTTTTGAACAAAAGTTACTCAGGAAAATGACACTTTTGGATATTACCAATGAAGAGACAAAACACTCTATTAACTAAAAATATAGGATTTATTTCTCATAAATTGTTCTTACACAATTTAAAAAGCAAGAAATTCAAACTGCAAACTAGAATGAGATAACACCATTCGCAACCAAATGTAAAGTAAACTAGCATGAACACATTGACTCTGCAAGCCACTGTACTAAGCAACACAAAGCACAGTAAAAATTTATGAAAAATAAAGAAGGGGCCCCCTTGCTAGAATAGTTATATGATATCTAAAGCACCCCAGGCGCGGTGGTGGGTGTAATAGGATGGGACACTGATTACATTCTCTTAGGGAGTAAAACTGTGTTAGTTTTATATTTTTTTTAAATCCTAACAGCCGCAGAATGAGCATTACTCCCTTTATTATCCTCACTCTCATGGAGATACTGCTTTATCATACACTGTAAGCTTCGAAAAGAGCGGTCACTAAGCGTGCCGAACTGACAGAAGCTATTACCTGATGGACACCAATACCCGCTACCTCGTATCTCCAAGTCACTGTGGTAAAGGGAGGCTCTGCAATCCACACTGAGCTGATGAATTCATGAACTCCTGGGTGAGAGCCAGAGGCTATATTTATTGAGCTATGTTAGTCAGGGTTTACAGTTCATTTTTAATATAATCTCTAGTCTGTGCAGCTTGCAGTATATATTAACGACAATACTGTACTTTAAGTTCCAAGCTAGGTAACTGGTTTAACAATGTACCAACAGAGAATCCCATTTACATATAAAGCTCCTTTACAATTTCCAGGTAAGAATAATGCTATGAAGGACGTCTTTGCATGTTTTTTTCATATCTGCATTTGGTTCCTGGACATACTTTACTATTGATTTTTGAATACAGGAACAATTTTCAGTTTGAGGAGTGATTAATATCTATTACATTTAAAATATCTATCCTGAGAAGCAATAAAGAGCACATATTTTAAAGGCTGCCTTTACCTAGCAGTCTGTGGATTACTAATAACCAAAGGAGGAGTGTTCAGACTCATTCTTATGCATTCCCAACACCAAGCCAATGAGAACAAAAGAAAACCTTGAACAAGGACTAAAATGTTAGCTCTGCTTAATTGGTCAATTCCTGTTGTAGGAATATTGTCTTTTTTATGTAGCTATCATATACACCATCATTAGTTTTAGTAAAACACATACAAGCTTTCAGTGAAAAAATCCGGAGCAGTATTAAATAACAATGCCCCTGACAGCTAAGCTCAAGACTAAAATGGTTAAAGAGAAAATGAGAATATACTTTAAATGGAAAGTAAAATTATGGAATGTTTCTCTGAAAGAGATACAGTACTTTTAATAGGGAGCTACAATAGTCAATAAAACATACTGAGAAGTAGAAGAGCCAAAAATATAACAAGAGCAATACGGTTTTCATAAATCAAATGAATTTAGAAGATAAACTCTTTGTTACATGGAAAATATGACTCAACTTCCTCTTTATTCAAGAAGCTAAACTTGCTTAAATTTAATTACTTGATACAATATTTGTCTTATTATTATACATAGTGATGTTAATGATAACAGAAAATTATTTAGATTTATTCAACACAACCATGGAACCAGAGGTAACAATATAAATTTGATATGTCCACAGCCGAGAACAACCTTGTAAAAATTTTCTATTCACTGTTTTGGCACAAAATGTTGGAATGCATTACCAGAAGATTCAAAAACAATAACTGGCACAACTTTATTTAAAAAGAAACTCAAACAGCATTTATTTACTAAGCAAAATCAAGCAGCTGTTGATTAATAATTAATACAGTATTGGTGTATCATTATGTCCAGGTTAAGGTCAGGCTACTGTTTTGTTTTATTACAAGATAAGTATGAGATTGCTATATTGGAGCTTTTGTTAACTATTGCCGTCATACTTTAAATTATGTGAAATGTATATTAAACTGCCTGCCAAGGAGCTCTTGCTCAGCAGGCTAGTGCCTCTGAATATAATGTACATATTTATTCCTGTATGTGTACTAAATATTTGGCAATAAAATCTATGACTATGGAAAAAAAAAAAAAAAAAAAATCTTCCATGACTATGGTAATTCGCCAACCAGCCTGGTTAATAGAGAGAAGCAAGACAACTAAAAAAAATTCAATCTATGCAAACCAAATAGTACATATTTAGCTAATAATGTTAATTTCCACTGTAAAATGTACTGCATAATAGTGAACCATTATTGCTTGACTTAAATGAAGACGACCCCGATAGACGAATGCAGATGTGTGAATGGTTTTCATGTAAATTGGATGAAAATATAAATTTTACTAAAGACTTTGTGTTGTTCAGTGATGAAGCTATGTTTTATGTAAATGGTGAAGTCGTTCGTTTACACATAATTAGACATGTTCTGTGTGGAAACTTCGTGGAATAGAAGATTAAGTAATGTCATGTGTCCTACTAATTGATTGAAAAGTCCCTTTTAAGTAACTACATTCAACAGCCTTTATAAAAGTATGGCTTACAAGCTATTGATACTTGGTAAATAACTAAAAAGTTAGCCGTATTCTGAATATAAGGAGGGCCTGTGGTTGAACAAGAAATGTCATATATAGGAGGCTAGTATAAATTTTTTCAGTTCAGTATGTAATGAATATTAAATAAACATTTCTAAATTACAAGATCATGACCTGCCTCTGTTTCAAACCAAGTGACTTTGACTCCAGTCTTCCGAGGCGGTGTGTAAAGCACTTCTAGCTAAATCTGCTTAGAGATACAAAGGAGAGGGTAGGGGTGTTTATTATGTGATAGCCCCTCCCATTTGAGAAGACTAACTACATAAAGCCATTCAATATATATGAGCTCAGAGGTGGAATGATATCATCATGGGGTATGGCTCTATTCCTTTAAGAAAAGCTTTGTACTCAATATCAACTACTAAAATGGAAAATTGAATAATAAGAGTAATTTACCTGGCAGTCAAAAAGGGAAGGCCTCCTTCCCTGTAGTTTCATTGAGTCAATGCCTCCCAGAAGCCCATTAATATGATCTTTGGGTTGATATGCTTGAACCAATATGGGCAAAAAGTCTTCCCTCTGCATCTCAGACCATGTGGCAAACCACTGAGACAAGAAGTTAACTTGATCAATCGATGTGTGTTGCTGAGGCATGTTGAATATCAGTTTTAATAATTAAGAGGCTTTAGTGTTACTGCTGTTGGCTGGAACCAGTTTTCTGGTTTACTAGGGTGTGAAAATTTCCAACAAATCCAGGATCTTGAAGCTCCAAGCTCATAAGCAGCAAATTACGATATTTACACGGCCATGAGTCAAACCACTGAGAAAAGAGACGGAGCTGGCACTGGAGAACGGACTGGAAGCTGCTGTTCAAGTTTAGTTGATCAAAGCCCTGAGAAAAGTAGAAATACTATTTCATTAGGAGGTCATATTATAAGGACCCAACAACTTTTTATGAAGTAAGAGGTCTGTACTTTACAAATTGTTAAAAAAATTTAACTAATTTCTAGGAAAGAAAAAGTGTAATAATAGCTAGTATTATTGTAAAAGAATACTATTATGAGTCATTGAAACTTCAGATTATCTAAATATAAGTATTATTGAAAATGCAGCAATAAATATTATAATTATGAAGCTACCCAGTGTTATGCGTTATAACTTATTGAAGTACTGTATCAGTTACTAAACTTTTGATGAGCTTAAACTAAGCATGAAAGTAGCTATTATTTATATTTCAATTGCAAGATCTACCAATAACAAATTTTCACACCTGGAATAATTGATCAACATCTGGAGGAACTGCTTTCTCCACCAGTATATGCAGAAACTGTTCCTTCTGTGGCGCCTCCCAATTGCTGAACCAACTCAACACACAGCGCAACTCCCGCTCCTCTTCATAAAAGGACATCTATACTAGGGTGATCTGTAAATAAAAATTTGTATGAAAAGTAAGAATAATGCGAAGTCCCACTTTACTGTAAGCAATGCACAGCACACTATTCTGTTACAAGAAAATACTTAGTACCAAAGCTCTAGGCATTTAATGGGAAACAATACTATAGCAATTATGATTCGTGGATATCAACTTTTGAGGCACTTTAATATACATAACAAGATCTTTACAAATTAGATAAAAAAAAAAATTCAACACAAACCCATCAACTGTATTCAAATCGTATAAACAGGAAATGAAATGATTTACCCCGTCATACATTGAAATGACAAGATATATGAAGAAATAACATAGCAAAAAATGCCTGCTATTGCAGTATAATCAATATAAATAACATTTTAACAAGATGCAGACTTCAATTATTCAGTCTTTTCACAGTATTTAATAACACAGTAATATCAAGAATATATAAAAGCAAAACAGAAAATATAAATACTAAGTAATGCCGGAGTTTACTCAAACATATATTTTAAAAACATGTGCAAGAACTCAATTCACATCATAATCAGGTGAGCTGGGAACTATTACAAACTCACCAAATGTGACAAAGCCAAAATGTTCATTTTTACCAATACCCACTTTGGGTCTATAACTATGAACAATATCCAATGTAACTTATATCAATATTATTGCTTACAGTAATATTAAACATTATAGCAAATAAACCTATATATAATATATACAAGTTAAAAACGTTCTCTGTGATATAGAAAAATAAATCTTTCTTTCTACGTTGCTTGAGATCAATACAAGCTTTAAATAAATGTATAGATACTGTACTATTATTAATTATATAAAAGGCAAAAGTGATAGACTGAGAGTAATGGAATAGCCAGGGAGAGGTTTTGGTAAGGTTTAAAAGCTATTGGTAGTCTCAAACCCTGGTAGATAGTGTAAAACAAGTAGCTATGGGGAGTGAACTTTACAGCCTACATATATCTAATTAACCTAAAAAAAACTTGAAAATAAATTATAAATATAATTTTTACTGACTATTTTTCCTGAATCTTGCGAAGAAAGTGCTCATTTTCAGTGTATTTGTAGCAGAACAGATTAAAAACCTCTCATATTTCAACATGTTTAAATTTCACTTGAAATATGCATGAATTGGCACAACACAGCAATGCCTCGTGTGTCACTGCAGCTGTGCCCTACTTATTATTGTAGAGAATTTAGAGTCAAGTGGTTTGAGATACACCAATCTAAAGCATATTGGAATTTAAATTAAACACTGATTATGGCAGACACACAAAAGAATTGCAGGCAGTTGTACTAATCACAATTTTTTCTCTCAATCAATCGTTACTCTTATCATTTTCTTATTCACATATAGCATCAAAATATTGCTCTCTAACTGTACATATAGTCTGAAAACAAAACTGCAGTGGTTTTGGTCGTTCACTTGATTACAAACAACTATGCAATATGAAGCACAAAAACTATTATATGTGGGAAAAGAAACTTCAAATGCATCATAAGGGCATAACCAAGAACAGTAGAGGACATTCTTTGAAAAACCCAGTCTAATTCTGAGTTATATATACAGACACTCCCCAACTTACGAACGAGTTAGGTTCCAGAAGTCACTTTGTAAGTAGAATTTTTCGTAAGTTGTGTTTATGTAAAAAAAAAAAAATTTGTACAGTACATACATATGCAGTACTGTACAGTACTTAGGCTTAAGTCACTTAACTACTACATATAACATAAACTATACAGTATTAATGAATTATAATACAGTAATAATAATTTAATGATACAGTACAGTAATACATATGTTAATACATGGGTAGATAATGGGTAGGTCTTTGTTCGTATCTCAGTTGTTCGTAAGTAGGGGAGCTTCTGTGTGTATATATATATATATATATATATATATATATATATATATATATATATATATATATATATATATATATATATATATATATATATATATATATATATATAAACTATGAAAGGGATAAACTTGGATACATTATCAGGAAAGACAATACCGGAAGTACTGAAACGAAGCCAAAAACAGCATGGGAGTTTCACATGGTATAGTTTGACGAATTATTTTTAGGATAATATTTTCATACTGTTGAGACAAAAATAAAAACACTAAAGCAGTTTTAGTATTATTCTAAAATTAGAACATACTGAAGTACTGTAAATTTATGATAACCAGCACTTACAATCGCTAAACAAAAATCTGATAATAATGTGAATAATTTTATGGTGACAATTTAATATTTTCTGCCTTGCTCTTCACTGACAAGACATGCCATTGCTCTCAGCCTTTCTTCAATTTGATGAAAGATTAATTGTTTTACTGAAGCTTGCTTGCCATACCTATGATAGCTGCTGCATGCCAAATACAATGGGGCAGTCATTGCTCTCCATGATTGTGTTGGACATTGAAATTGACCAAACATCCCAATTTCAAAACTGAATCTGTTCAAAACAGACACTAATGGTAAATAATTTAAATTTGATTACTACTCAAGCATTTGATGCTTGAAAACTCTGCTACATACTTTTTTATTTTTAAAAACACACTATTGCCAAGGCGAGTATCTAAATATGATTCCAAGATTTGTTTGCATATGTCATGTTCAAGAGAGACCTCGCAGCACTTTAATACTTTTCTAAAACAAGAGAATAGCTTCTTGATATAGGCCTACATATAATTTGGTTTTATGGATTGTTTCAACAGAAAATTTTCTGTTTTTGGGATTCTTTTACCTATTCCTCGGATTCCACACAGAATTATCATAGGAAGTAAGTTATTTTCTTTATAAGGTTAGTGATCTCTACGTTGAACTGCCATAAAATTTTTGACATTTTGTTCCTTGAATACTAGAAAATGCAGTTAGGTTAGTTTGAGTTTCATGAAAGTTACTAATTTTTCTGATAGGTCTGTAATCAAAGTATCTGGGTTTGCTAAAGGTTTCTTATTCTTATCAGTTCCTTAAGACCTGTACCTGAAGAATCCAAAATCACTGTGGCTTTGTTACTTTCTGAGGATACCCACAGAAAGATGATCTCAAAATTATCGATATAGCAAAGAACTCCAAAGCAGGTAAAAGTAATTTGTGTTACCTATGTAAAATCCTAAAACACAGATAGCATGCTGTATTACGATAATCTGGACATATTTTCTTTATGGTTCGACTCCCATTTCCTGCTTCATGAAGAAACAAACTGGTGGTTTACAACAGGTAAAATGCTTTGGTCAATTGAAAATTCTGATTTACATATATCTCTGTATACTTAATAAGTCCAAATGAGTCTCTAAGCTGCTGATACCGAGTTTTCGAAACAGTCCAAAGGACTCGCATGGACCTGAATTGCTTGATCACAATATAATATGGAAGCCAATTGATAGTATTGTTAATAAATAAAACTAACTTATCATCACTTTTAATAAACAACAGCTATTACTGATTTACCTAGCAAACTTAGGGACGAAAATCACTTCTTTAGCTGACGCGCAGTCGCCTTCTGCATGAGCCTGACATGAATAATGCGAAGTTGGTAAACTTTTAGATGAACAATAACAAAATAACAAAAGCAACAGTAATGATTCTAAATAAAACCAGGAAAACTGATAAACATGTAGTGATTCTCTACAAAGTATTAGTGTTGAAAATGTTGCATTAAGACCACTAATATAGGCAATGTAATAAGTTTAACTAGATCAAAAAAATAACTTATTGATATCTCATGAGAAACTTCATTACAATCTCTCTCTCTCTCTCTCTCTCTCTCTCTCTCTCTCTCTCTCTCTCTCTGCAGGTCTCCCAGACTCTAGATATGCCACAGTACACCTCCTGTACATTATGCGACCGAACTAATGCTAACACTCTTGACCACTATTGTCTTCAGTGCCCCGCAGTGAGAGATGTTTTACCACGAGGTCAGAACTTAATACAGATCTGCTCATTTTTACTTAATGATGACAACCTTGATGTTATTCTTGCTCGTTTTCCTCACTTTGGTGGCCATTAATTATATTGAATTATACATATATTTTCTGTATGTTGCTATATAATTCTGTTTGTGCATTCTGCGTTTCTCTGAGCTTTACTTTTGCATATAATGTACTCTGTGCTGCCATTCTGTGAGTTGTCTGTTAGTATGCAGCAATGTTTTATCAATATGTACACCTCCCTGTAAACCATGTTTAATTCTTGATTTTATATCCATTTGAAGCATTATTTGTATGAACTCATGTAATGTCTGACGCCTTGGCGCAATAAATTAATAAAATAAAATAAATAATAATCTCTCTCTCTCTCTCTCTCTCTCTCTCTCTCTCTCTCTCTCTCTCTCTCTCTCTCTCTCTCTCTCACACACACACACACATTTACAGATAATGTGCTGGATATTGAAAAAATTGAGTATGAACCACCAATTGGAAAGAGTGACTACTGTACGTTGTTGATGAAGTATATCATCGAAGATATTCTGCCTGAGAGTAGGGGCACTGAGGATACGAGGAGCAACTATCCGAAAGGAGATTACATCAAAATTAATAAGCTTTTTGCACTTATTGACTGAAGAACCTTATTTAACAACAAATCTGTACAAGATATGTACGACATCTTTTGTGAGGAATATGAGAAGATAGTGGAATGTTGCATACCTTCCACCAAAATGGGAGTTATTCATGCCAGAGAGAAATGGTCCAATAATGAGTGTAAGCGAGCTAAGGAGTGGAGAGACAACGCTAGAAAAAGGTATAGCAGGAGAAAAAACTTAAATACCTAGCAGACTTACAAAAGAGCCAGTAAAAGAAGAGAGGCAGAGAGAGGCTATGAAAGGGATATCACCAGGAAGGCTAAAGAAAATCTCAAACTTTTCCACAGCTTCATCAGAGGAAAACTGAAGGTCAAAAAATAGGTTTTAAAGCTAAAGAGAGCAGATGGAAGCATCACTGAGACGGAAAAAGAGATATGCGAACAATTGAACGAGGAGTTTCAGTCAGTATTTACAGCAGAAAATATATCTTCTCAGCCACAGAGATATGCAAAGTGATGATGGCGTGAGATGGCCATAAAGATACAGGTCTTAATGATATACAGTATCCCCTTATGTACTTAAGAACTGAGCTAAATCATTATCGCGGGCACTATGTATCATATTTGAATAGTTGCTGGAATCAAGGGAGATTCCAAGATGCTGGAATCAAGCAAACATAGTATCTATATTAAAAAAGGGAAGGAGGGATACAGCTCTAAACAATAGACCTGTTTCCTTGACCAGAATATTTCGCAAAGTTATGGGGAAACTACTAAGCAATCACATCTCTCTTCACTTGGAAACCTTCAACATTTCGTCAGTTAGACAACATGGCTTCACAGAAGGTATAATAAGGTAAGCCGAATCTTACAGGAAAGAGAGGGCTGGGCGGATTATATATTCCTAGACTTTCAGAAGGCATATGATAAAGTCTCACACGGGGAACTTTTCAAGTAGCTGCAAGCAATGGTAAGAAGAGGTGGAAATGTCTTGAAATGGATAAACACTTTCTTAGAAGGAAGGGAACAGAGACTTATAGAAAGACATTCAGTGTGTGAATGGAGAAAGGTTAGTAGTGAAGTTCCACAGGGTTCAGTTTTAGGGCCAATTTTATTCCTTGTATACATGAAAATGACCTACCAGAGTCTGTAAGATAATTCTTGAATATGATTATAGATGATGAAATGATTATAAAGAAAATAAGAGACAAGAACAATGCTAGAGGACTCCAGGAAGCACTAAATAGTCTGCATGAGTGGTCAGAAAAGTGGCTAATGAAATTCAAGACTTCTAATGTAAGGTAATGAGAATGGGTACAAGTACAAGCAGGCCCAAGCTTGAATACTCAATAGCAGGAGCCGAACTGCAAGAGACAGAGATTGAGAGAGATCTAGGAGTAAACATATTGGGAGAATTGTCTCCGAAAAGGCATATAAATGGCATAGTAAGAGCAGCATATGCTTTCTTAGCAAATATAAGGGTAGCCTTCAGGCACATGGACAAGGAAATATTCAGAAATATTTATGTAACCTGACTGAGGCCAAAGCTTGATTATGCAACTTCCTTTTAGAATCTACACTGAAAAAAGCACATAGTTAAGCTGGAAAAAGTTCAGAGACATGCCACGAAACTGGCCCCAGAAATACGCAAGGAGAGGTTGAGGGAATTAGTCTTACTATAACTCGAAGCTAGAAGAATGATTGGGAATATGGTGACGGTTTTTAAATTCCTTCATGGTTATGACAGAGTGGATAGGGGTCGATAGTTTGATATAACTGGCACTAGAACTGGAAGTTATAGTTTGAAGCTTCATAAGAGAACCTCCTTGCAGGATGTAAGGAAGTCTTTTTTCTTCTTCTTTTTTTAGTATGCGAGTAGTTGATAACTGGAAGCGAGGAGGTAGTTAATGCTAACTCAATTTATAGTTTTAATGACAAGTATGATAAGTATCACTAAGTGCGAAATGGAACCGACCAGGAAACGGGAAGTTACGAGCTTGGGGCTCCTTCCCGTAAGCACAACTAGATACTTACAATTAGGTAATTGCACACACACACACACAAACATATATATATATATATATATATATATATATATATATATATATATATATATATATATATATATATATTTGTTTGTATGGGATAAATTATTAAATAAGAAACTTGTATTCTGGCGTACCTCTTAAAAGGCATCTTGAAGAACAAGCACAGGACTTTTTTTTTAAATAAAATATATGCATAACAGCACCATGTAAGCATAATAGTAGTAGTTGTAGTAGTAGTAATAATAATATGATAATAATAATAATAATAATAATAATAATAATAATACTACTAATAATAATAATAATAATTATTATTATTATTATTATTATTATTATTATTATTATTATTATTATTATAATAGTAGTAGTAGTAGTTCCGGTTTTACGTCTCGGGCTCCCTTTTCCATCAAGGGCTAGGACGGTTGCCTTCTTGCGAAGGACTTGCTTAGGCAGATGTAATCGTTACCCGGAGTGCGTGCCCTTGCTAACCTCAGACCGTGAAGGAGGCGTGAACCGTAGACCTGACACCTCCAAGTCGCGGACGCTAACGCTTGAGCCACGGTGAGTACAGTTGTAGTTGTAGTAGTAGTAGTAGTAGTAAAATCTTTACAAGCTGCAACAGTGCAAAAGCAGCATAGAATGACCACTAGTAACTGAAAACTGAAACGCTTCCATGTTCTCATTACAGTGAACACGTGGACCAGTATGAGAGGAGGATCACAAAAATCATGTAACAATTCGGTCATATATAGGGAATAATAAGGATAATACTTATTGTGCTCGCATAACTCTCCTCTGACAAATTGAGCAATGTAAAAGTTACTGATATTGTAAAAAAAAAATAATTATATATATATATATATATATATATATATATATATATATATATATATATATATATATATATATATATATATATATATATATATATATATATATATATATATATATATATATATATATATATATATATATATATATATATATATATATATATATATATATATATATATATATAGTGGTTTCTAAAGAGCATAGCACAGACGATAACAAATCAAGTACAGTATATCACAGACAATAACAAAGAATAATATCACAGATTGTAACAGAAGCCTTTCTGATATGAACATGAAGCTTAACAGTAGACGATGAATTATTTTGGTATGTCTTGCGTGAGGGTTCAAACAGCCAAAATGGTATAAAGGGTAGTAGTAATCCCTCTTCAGGGTCATATATAAACGCAGTGTCCTCAGTTTCATTGTCCTCGTCCAGGGTTGTGTTGTTGTTGACATCTTTCAAACTGGACAAAACAAACGTGTTTTGACCTACAAAATATGTATTTCTATTGTCATTTCTATATTCTGTTCTGGTAAAACTTTTATTTTCTTGATTCCTATATTATTATAATCTTTTCGAGGAAAAATTAATTGGGTTTCTTATACTATCATATACTTTTATAAGGTTGTTGTGTTTTTCTAGTAACGCGCCGAAAACCTTAAGAGGCGCTCGAAATGATCGAGGTAACGGTCTCACCTACGAAGAAATCCTGTTTTTGCTCGAGTAAAGGTATTTGCCTCTGAGCTCTCTACATGTAAATTTGAAGAAAGAATTAAAGTTTGAAGTTTGCCATAAATTATGCTTCCTGCAGTTAATGAAAAACAATATATATATATATATATATATATATATATATATATATATATATATATATATATATATATATATATATATATATATATATATATATATATATATATATGAATCATATTTTACCTCTGTCCGGGACTCGAACCTAAGAGACTTTCTTACTGTGCCAAGGGGTTAAATATGATTCATGTTTTCACATATTTTAATGTGTTTATATATATATATATATATATATATATATATATATATATATATATATATATATATATATATATATATAAGCAAAAACCGTAACATAGAGCATTAAATAGTTGGGAAGCCCATCAGTGAAACAACACAAAAAATAACGCTGTATTTCGGGTCCTAGCTGGATATATATATATATATATATATATATATATATATATATATATATATATATATATATATATATATATATATATATATATATGTATATATATATATATATATATATATATATATATATATATATATATATATATATATATATATATATATCTATATATATATATATATATATATATATATATATATATATATATATATATATATATATATATATATATATATATATATATATATGTATATATGTATATATATATATATATATATATATATATATATATATATATATATATATATATATATATATATATATATATATATATATATATATATATATATATATATATATATACAGTAGCAAGTTAACAAGTAATTTATTTATAAATCGTCGACACTCCTGACGTATAGTAGTCCATGTGAACTAAACCGTTGTAAACAACCTGATAAACCAGTTGCTATGCAGAAGTTGAACTTAATGTTTGTTTTTGTTTTCTTAGGCAGCGTTTGTGTAGGAAACAGTGTTATATATATATATATATATATATATATATATATATATATATATATATATATATATATATATATATATATATATATATATATCTTCTTGTTAATTCTCAGAAAAAAAAATCGTTTTCCACCATTGCAAAGTGATGGTCCGACATTGGAGGTGTCACTTTTTTCTTTTATATTTTAGCAATCCACATCACAATAGTACTGTTTGTAAGTACACATTCATGTTGCTTACAATCGAATGAACATTAAAGAGTTTCTCGCCGCAAAATGGTTGTGTCCTCTTCCCTTGATTTCAAAGGTCCAAACCGATTCTTGACCCTTGGCGTGGTTTGCTATGTTTAACTATTTACACCTGTACAGTATGTGATTTATTATAATAATAATAATAATAATAATAATAATAATAATAATAATAATAATAATAATAATATTAATAATATATATATATATATATATATATATATATATATATATATATATATATATATATATATATATATATGTAGTCTCCGTGGCAAAATGGTAACGTCTGCGACTCTGAGGCGGCAGGTCGAGGGTTCGTGCCCCGTCACGAACTGAGGTTAGTAAAGGCATACACTCAGGGCAACGATTACATCTGCCAAAACAAGTCCTTAGTAAGAAGGCAACCGTCCTAGCCCTTAGTAGAAAAGGGAGTTCGTGACGTAAAACCGAATCCATCCATCAATCCATCCACATATATATATATATATATATATATATATATATATATATATATATATATATATATATATATATATATATATATATTATATATATATATATATATATATATATATATATATATATATATATATATATATATATATATATATATATATATATATATATATATATATATATATATATTCAAATAAGCACATTATCATATGTGAAAACATGAATAATTTTTACTCCGACCGGGACATGAATCTAGGACACATAATTACTGTGCCAAGGCGCTACCAATTACACCACAGGGGGTCTTAAAAGGGAAACAAACCTTACAGTTATATCTGCTTTTCTGGGAATGAACGCATTCTATCTTAATGCCACTTTGTTCATATTACAGTTTTCCCCCAACCTCACTCGTGGCTTAGTTTTCGCATTTAATTCAAATCTCACTCTCATTTGGGATCAACGATAATCAAATAGCACATTACCATATGTGTAGTTGGTAGTGCCTTGGCACAGTAATTATGTGTCCTAGGTTCAAGTCTCAGTCCGGGTAACAATTACTCATGTTTTATTATTATTATTATTATTATTATTATTATTATTATTATTATTATTATAATAATAATAATAATAATAATTATTATTATTATTATGCATTGATATTAGCCATATTGGCAGTCTTGTAAGTCATCAAATATAAATTTTATCTTGAAAAGAAGTGGCATCAATTATAATCATAATTCACTAAATTACACGCGCGCACACACACACACACACACACACACACACACACACACACACACACAGGCACTCGACCAAAGTAACAAATTTATTAGAATACTGCGATGAGTTGAGCTGGATTATACAAGACAAGGATGGGAGGATTGCATATTCCTTGACTTCCAGAAGACATTTGATACGGTCCCAAACAGCAGACTTATTAAGAAGCTGCAAACAATGACAAAAATAGGTGGAAATGTCTTGGAATTGATAAGACTTACTTAGATGGAAGGGAACAGAGGTTTAGAGTAAGAGACTTAGTGTCTGAATGGAGAAGGGTTAGTAGTGGGGTTCCACAGGATTCAGTTTTAGGGCCACTTTTGTTCCTTGTATACGTAAATGACCTACCAGAGTCTGTAAATTAATTCTTGACTATGTTTGCAGATGATGCAAAGATTATGAAGAAAGTATGAGACGAGGAATATGGTTGAGAACTTCAGGAAGACCTAAGCAGTCTGCATGAGTGGTCAGAAAGAGGCTAATGAAATTCAGTACTTCAAAATGTAAGGTAATGAGAATGGGTACAACTGCGAAAAGTCCCAACTTGGATATTCAACGGAAGGAGCAGAACTTCAAGAGACAGAGAATGAGAGATCTAGGAGTAAACATTATGGCAGATTTGTCTCTGGAAATGCATATAAATGGCATAGTAAGGGCAGAATATGCTTTCTTGGCAAATGTAAGGGTAGCCTTCAGACACATGGACAAGGAAATGTTCAGAAAAATATAAATACCCTATGTGAGACCAAAGCGTGAATATGCAGCCCCCTTTTGGAATCCACAGTTGAAAAGGACATAGTTAAGCTGGAAAAAGTTCAAAGACATACCATGAAACTGGTGCTAGAAATACGCAAGCTCATTTATGAGGAGAGGCCGAGGGAAGTAGATTTACAATCACTCGAAACTAGAAGAATGAAGGGGGACATGGTGAGATTTTATATACGTTCATGGTTATGATAGAGTGGATAGGGATCGATATTTTGATATGGCTGGCTTTAGAGCTAGAGGTCATAATTTGAACCTTCGAAAGAAAACTTCTTTACAGGATGTAAGGAAGTACTGTATTTAGTGTAAGAGTAGATCACTAAGTATAAAAATGGAACCAACCAGGAGACGGGGAGTTACGAACATAGGGTACTTACCCGTAAGCACAATTAGGTAATTACACATATATATGCACACCTTCACATTACAAAGATGATGAGGACTTTCTGTTATTACACTATATGTTTAATAAATTTTAATTTCTTATCACTCTTTTCTGACAACATGGATCCATCTATATATTCAATTTCTATTGACATTCACTCATTGAAGCTAAAATTCTGCATTCAATTCTTTCCCAAAATGAATGTGCTCCTGAAATATTTATGGTTCATCCTTTTAATGATTCATGAATGAGACTTGGATTTCTGTCAACATTTTCTCTATTACCTTCTCTAAATCTTCTTTACAACCTCGGTTTTAATTCAAACACTTACATCATGTCTTCCTTAATAATATTCATTTCATTATTTATATTTTTTTTCCGACTACCTTTCCATATTTCCAATATTACGTGCATATCCAGCTGCCTTTATAACACTGTCCTCTCTCTCTTGCACTCTTCTTATCCTGAAGGCTTTGATCTCATTACCATACAAACCCCAACATCACATCTCCATTTATGCGAGAAATGACCAGTTTCGTAATAAGAGAAGTCCTTGGTAGTAATTTACATGACCATCTAGATGAGGTTCTGGGGCATCACCCACACTTTGGCGATTGTTTGTTTTCAGGGTTTTCCACCCTAAAGTTCCCTGTGACCATGCCAGTGTACTAAATTACTTAACTTTGTCAATAAAACTTATTTTCATATTAATATTCCTTTAATATGGAATAGTTTTAATTTCTTTTTGATATTTGCAATTGTAAATAGTAAGACAGTATATATTGTTAACGATAAAATTGTTGTAGATGTCCTCAGTATCACGTACGCGTTTGTGTGGCCCGAAAAAATTTGCTTTAAATTCTTTTCTTTTATTTATATACCTCATCATCTCTGTAGTGCACAAGAGTAAAAATTAAAGTTTTCTCTATTGACTGAACTTTAGACAATAAAACATTATATATTGTATAATTTGTATATCGCAGGAGGTATGTACTGCCTTTAGCTTAATGCACATTTGCCTACATGGTATGTCTTGCAAAGATGTTCCTTTGTTTCAAAGCTTGTTTGAATGTTTCTTGATTTATGTACTTGATTGACGTTAATATGCGCAACAAATTTATTAAGTAAATTGTACTCTAACTACGTATGTCAAGCACTGGTATAAGGAAAGTGATGTGATAGATATCACACATAATTATTGACTTGATATGACATATCAGGTCAGTAATATGTCAAAACATTGACCTGATAAGTGACAGTGGATAACCCCCCAAAAAATAATAATCATAATAATAAAGTAAAATAAAAAAGAGAAAAAAAACGGAGAGGAATCTCCAAGGATCCGGTTTTTCCATAAAAAAAAATATAACACGTAAATTATATAATTACTATCCACATCTAGAGATGATTTGATTTCTGCAACGTGCTGTAAATATAAATCTTAGAAAAGAGAATGCATATAAGATATGTCATCTGAGAGAGAGAGAGAGAGAGATAGATAGATAGATAGATAGATAGATACACACACACACACACACAGAGAGAGAGAGAGAGAGAGAGAGAGAGAGAGAGAGAGAGAGAGAGAGAGAGAGAGAGAGAGAGAGAGAGAGAGAGAGAGAGAGAGAGAGAGAGAGTATTATGAGGCATTCTCGCACTAGCTACCCTCTGTTACTGCGTCTAAAGGCATTTCATCTTCCAGGGTTCTCACATTGGAAAGCACTACACGTTCATAGGGGGTGAACGATATAAATATTTATGTCATTTTTTATATGGAATATCTGACTTCCAAGTGAATAGGAAGGAAACGTGAAAGTATTTATATATTTATTCGTCTCCTGTCAATCTATCAAAGTCAGGAGCAATATGGCGAGAATGACCGAATTGAATTTACCTAATTGTGCTCACGGGAAAGAACCCCATGCTCTTTTCTCCCTGTCTCCTGAGCAATTTAATTTTTTTACTCACTGACACATCATGACTGTCTTTAAAACTACATATGCACTTAGCATTTACTGTTCCCTCGCTTAGCGAATTCCAGTTATCAGTTATTCTTACTCTAAAGTAATATTTCCTTAGATCATTCATAGAAGTTTTCTTACGAAGTTTTAAACTATGACCTCAACTTCTAAAGCCACTCACCAATATCCCCCGTTACCATATCACCCCTCTCCCTTCTAGCTTCGAATGATGGCAAGTTCAACTCCTTCAGCCTCTTCTCATAACTGAGATTACGTATCTCTTCCAACAGCTTCGTGGTATAGGTCTGAACTTTACTGAGAGTCTATTTATATGTTTTTTTTTTTCTAGTGTGGACTCCAGAAACGTGCTGCATATTCACGCTTGGGGCTCACACAAGTCATGAAAATATTTCTGAACATTTTATTGTCCACATGCCTGAAGATCACCATTATTTTTGTAAAGAAAGCATATGTTGCCATTACTGCACCATTTGGAAGCATTTCCAGAGAGAAATCTACTAATATATTTACACCTAGATTTTTTCGTTCATAGATTCTTGAATTTCCACTCTTGCTTTTAAATATCCAAACTTGGGCCTTCTTGCACACTTGTCCATGCTCATTATTTTACATTTCAAAGTGTTGAATCTTACTAGCCACTTGTCCGGCCACATGCAGACTATTTAGATATTCGTGAAGTTCTCTACTATTATTTTCGTCTTTTCTCCCTTTGCAATCTTTGAATAATCTGCAAATATATTTAAAAATGCATTTACAAAATCCAGCAGATTATTTACACATATAAGGAAAGATATTCCCGTGGAATTCCATTGCTAAATTTTCTGCAGTCAAACATTACATGTCTTACTTTGACCCTCTGTACCATGCCTTCTAAATAAGTTTATATCCACTCCAAGGCCATCACTTGCAGCTTCTTAGTAAGTCCCCCAAGTGGGAATGTATCCAATGCCTTCAAAAAATGTATGAATATGCTCTTTGCCAAGCCCTCACTGTCTTATTAAGTTATGATTACCGCATTATCTATCTATCTATCTATATCTATATATATATATATATATATATATATATATATATATATATATATACACATGTCTGTCTGTCTGTATGTCTGTCTGTCTGTATGTATGTATGCATGTATGTATGCATGCATGCATGCATGCATGCATGCATGTAATTGCCCAATTGTGCTTACGGAAAAGAGCCCCAAGCTAGTAGCTTCCCGTTTCCTGTTCGTTTCCATTTTGTACTTGGTGATACTTATACTTCTCCTTAAAACTATGGATTGAGTTAGCATTAACTACCTCCTCTCTTAACCAGTTCTAATTATCAACTACTCTTACACTAAAAAAGTACTTCCTTACATCCTATAAAGAAGTTTTCTTACGAAGCTTCAAACTATGACCTCTAGTTCTAGTGTCAGCCATATCAAAATATCTATCCCTATCCACTCTGTCATAACCATGAAGGAATTTAAAAACTGAAATCATATCCACCCTCATTCTTCTGGCTTCGAGTGATGGTAAGTCTAAGTCCCTCAGCCTCTCCTCATAACCGAGGTTGCGTATTTCTGGCATCAGTTTCGTGGAATGTCTATGAACCTTTCCAGCTTCACTCCGTCCTCTTTCAAGTGTGGATTCCAAAAGGGGGCAGCATATTCAAGCTTTGGCATCACATATGTTACTTGAATATTTCTATACATCTTGTTAATGTGCCTGAAGGCCACCCTTGCATTTGCTTAGAAAGCATATGCTGTCCTAAATATGCTATTTATATGCTTTTCTGGAGGCAAATCTGCCATACTGTTTACTCCTAGACCTCTCTCATTCTCTGTCTCTTGAAGTTCTCCTCCTGCATTTGAATATTCAAGCTTGGGTTTTCTTGCACTTGTACCCATTCTCATACCTTACATTTAGAAGTACTGAATTTCATTAGCCACTTTTCTGACCACTCATGCAGACTATTTAGGCCCTCCTGAACTTTTCTACAATTGTTTTCTGCTATTATTTTCTTCACAATCTTTGCATCATCTTCAAGCATATTTATGAATGAATTAACAGACTCTGGTAGGTCATTTACTTATACATAGAACAAAAGTGCCCTAAAACTGAACTCTGTGGAACTCCGCTACTAACTCTTCTCCATTCAGGCAATGAGTGTTTTACTCTAACCCTCTGTTCCCTTTCTTCTAAGTAAGTTTCTATTCATACCAAGACATTTCCACCTATTGTCACCATTGCTTGCAGCTTCTTAATAAGTCTCCCGTGTGAGACCGTGTCAAATGCTTTCTGGAAGTCTAGGAATATGCTACCTTCCCCGCTCTCTCTTTCCAGTAAGATTCAGCTTTCCTCGTCATAAAATTCTAATAAGTTTGTTACTGTTGATCTTCCTTCTCTGAAGCCATGTTGCCTCACTGACAAAAAGGTGAAGCATTTCAGTTGAAAAGAGGTGTGTTTTCTTAGCTGTTTCTCAGTAACTTTGTAAACTATGCTGGTCAAGAAGACAGGCCTATAGTTTAGAACTGCATCCTTCCTTCCCTTTTTGAAGATAGGTAACACGTTCACTTGTTCCCAGTATCTTGGAATCTCCCCTGACTCCAGCGACTTTCCAATATGATACTTAGTGCCACTGATATTGATTTAGCGCTTTTCTTAAGTACATAAGGGGATATATCATCAGGACTTGCAGCTTTATGAGGGTCTAATTCCATCAGAGCTTTGCATTTATCCATGGTTGAAAAGACGATGTTCTCTAATACCGGCCCATGAGCTCCTATCTCTTCAATCTGAGGGGTGGGGTATTTTCTGGAGTAAATACTGACTGAAACTCTTTGTTCATCTCTTTACAGATCTCTTTTTCCGTCTCATTGATGCTTCCATCAGCTCTCTTTAGCTTTAAAATCTGTTCTTTACCTTCAGAGTTACTCTGATAAAGCTGTGAAAAAGTTTGGAGTTTTCTTTAGCCTTCCGGTAATATCCCTTACATTGTCTCTCCCTGCCTGTCTTCTTTTACTTGGGTAATCATTTCTTGCTCTTTTATAAGTATTCCTGGCATTAATGCTTATTTTGCTCCTATACCTCTTCCAGCATTTGCCTCTCCACTCCTTAGTTCTTTTACACTCATTATTGAAGCATTTCTATCTGGCTTGAATAACTTCTATTTTGGTGGAAGGTATGCAACAATCTGCTATCTTTCTATATTTCTCACAAAAGATGTTGTACATTTCTTGTACATATTTGTTGTTGAAGAAGGTCTTTTAGTCAATAACTGCAAAAAGCATTTGTGTGTGTGTGTGTGTGTGTGTGTGTGTGTGTGTGTGTGTGTGTGTGTGTGTGTGTGTGTGTGTGTGTGTGTGTGTGATTACCTAATTGTGTTTACGGGAAAGATCCCAAAGCTCTCTCTGTGTGTGTGTGTGTGTGTGTGTGTGTAGGTAGTAGTAGTAGTAGTAGTAGTAGTAGTAGTAGTACTTGAGAGACAGATAGATAGATAGGTAGGTAGGTAGGTAGAGAGAGAGAGAGAGAGAGAGAGAGAGAGAGAGAGAGAGAGAGATACATTTTTGACTAGGATGGGTTATTCGCTGTTGTTCAAAAGAAACACACCCATACATTGCAAATTATCTTATAAGTATTTTATATATAATCATCGCCATTTATCAAATATTTATTGATGAATAAATGATTCTCAACCTTGCGTTGGAGCACAGGACGTCTCTTAAGGTCGTCCCCTTTCTTACTGCTATTGAAGTTAAATACCATGGCCATTTAGAACTGGTTGGGTTCATTCATAGTGATATTTCGCAATTGCCGCTTTTAGGCAAGTGATGTCACATGTAATATTTAGATTACAATCACACACACACTTCCAGGCTCTCTCTCTCTCTCTCTCTCTCTCTCTCTCTCTCTCTCTCTCTCTCTCTCTCTCTCTCTCTCTCTCTCTCTCTCTCTCTCAGGTGAACAAAGATAAGCGAGCTACGAGGAATTTTCACACTGAATTGTAATCATCTTCAGGGCTATACTTCATACTTCAATACTACATCGCGTGATTTTTTGCTTTAGCGATATATGGTGTTCCTCTCATCTTTTTCCTGTAGGAAAAAGGATTATAATGATATAGGCAAAGTTTGTCTCCTCTAACAATAGATCTGTCGGATTAATAAAATAAAAAAAGGTGGTATTTTTATCATCAACAATTTGTTGGCTCAGTATATACAAAGTTCTTGTCGCTATTTCTCCGATCAGGCATTGGATTAAAGGTTTCAAAATGGTAATCTCGGCTCTCAAAAACTCTCTTAAATCAAAGAACTGTTTTCATAATAGTCTAAAGTAGTTAAAAATAGACAGACATTTTGGGGAATTTTTACAGGTAGTTGCTGGAATATCCAAACTTCCTACGTGCAATTAAACAAACAAAACAAATAACAATAATAGTTTTGTATGTTGCTGGCAAGAGACCAAATAAAATAAAGCAATAATAAAATGATACTTTAGAAAAAAAAATAACTTTAATGTAAACAATAGCCTGCACATAACTGTTGGGCTAATCTCTCATATTGCACTAGTGGTGTATGTTGGTAGGCAGGTAAGTGACCTCCATATCTGATTCTGAAGACATACTTCACCGTATTATGCATTGAACCGTTTCCCAATTGGAGACTATATATCGCTAATTAATATTGTCAAGAAAAAGGTATGAGAATAAAGATTCATGCGGGGAGGACTTCGAAGATCTTTGATATTTATTGCATATGGAAAAGACAAGGAAACAAGCATGCATGGTGTGAGTTTACCAACTTAAGAATCACAAAAAGATGTTGTACATTTCTTGTACAGATTTGTTGTTTAAGAACAAATATGATAAAAAGTATATCCTTGGTACATATATAATAAAAAAAAATAAGAAGTTGTATCTCTGTTACCAGTCTCATAGCATGTTTCTAAGCTTTCTTCAACTTATTTGTTTGCTATTTTCAAGTGCAGCTTCCAGAAGGGCGCCACATATTCAAGTTTTGGCCTCACTAAAGTCACAGGAATATTTTTGAACATTTCCTTGTCCATGTGCATGAAGGCCACTCTTATGTTTGCAGAGAAAGCATATGCTGCCTTTACTATATCTTCTTCTTCTTCGTCTACATCTTTTCCCACTTTTATGTGGGGTCGATGTTTCTGGCCAGTGTTCTCTATATGTTTCTGTCCCATAC
This sequence comes from Halocaridina rubra, assembly GCA_037179515.1. NCBI lineage: Eukaryota > Metazoa > Arthropoda > Malacostraca > Decapoda > Atyidae > Halocaridina > Halocaridina rubra. The sequence continues at coordinate 138,671 of JAXCGZ010005732.1, read as the reverse complement.
CTCATCTCCCAACAAACCTTTACACCTCAGGTCGTCATTGATGCAATCCATCCACCTACGCTTTGGTCTCCCCCTCCTTCTCCTACCCTGTATATCCATTTCGATCACTCTCCTCCCAACATACTGTTCATCCCACCTAACGACATGACCATACCATCTTAGTCTACTTTAACCCAGCCACTGAGGGGGGCAAGCCAGCCTCAACTTGGTGCCGGTCCCAAGCCCGGGTATATGTATTTTTCAGAAACAAGTATATGTGTGTGTTTTTGCCTAGTTTACCTAACTGTACTCACGGGATAGAGCCCCATGCTTGTAACGTCCCGTCTCCTGACCGGTTTCATGTTTACTCACTGACACTTGTCACAACTATCCTAAATATCATGAATGCATCTAACATTTATTATGTAATTACCTAATTGTGCTTACGAGAGAGAATTCCAAGCTCGTAACTTCCCGTCTCCTGGTCGGTTCCATTTTGTACTTAGTGATACTTATCACACTTGTCCTTAATACTATGGATTGAGTTAGCATTAACTACCTCCTCGCTTAGCAAATTCCAATTATCAACTACTCTTACAATACAAAAGTATTTCCTTACATCCTGCAAAGAAGTTTTCTTACGAAGCTTCAAACTATTATCTCTAGTTCTAGTGCCAGCCATATCAAAATATCGTCGTATATGTGTGATTACCTAATTGTGATTACCTAATTGTGTTTACGGGAAAGAGCCCAAAGCTCGTATCTTCCCGTCTCCTGATCGGTTCCATTTTTAGACTTAGTGATACTTATCATACCTGTCCTTAAAACTATGGATTGAGGTAGCATTAACTACCTCCTCGCTTAGCGAATTCCAATTATCAACTACTCTTACACTGAAAAAGTATTTCCTTACATCCTGCAAACAAGTTTTCTTCCGAAGCTTCAAACTATGACCTCTAGTTCTAGAGCCAGCCATATCGAAATATCGATCCCTATCCACTCTATCATAACCATGAAGGAATTTAAAGACTGTCACCATATCCCCCCTTACTCTTCTAGCTTCGAGTGATGGCAAGTCTAATTCCCTCAGCCTCTCATCATAACCGAGATTGCGTATTTCTGGCACCAGTTTTGTGGCATGTCTTTGAACTTTTTCAAGCTTAGCTATGTGCTTTTTCAAGTGCGGATTCCAAAAGGGGGCTGCATATTCGAGTTTTGGCCTCACATAGGTTACATAAATATTTCTGAACATTTCCTTGTCCATGTGCCTGAAGGCTACCCTTACATTTGATAAGAATGCATATGCTGCCCTTACTACGCCATTTATATGTATTTCTGGAGACAAATCTGCCAATATGTTTACTCCTAGATCTCTCTCATTTTCTGTCTCCTGAAGTTGTACTCCAGCCACCGAGTAGTCAAGCTTGGGCCTTCTTGCACTTGTACCCATTCTCATTACCTTACATTTTGAGGTATTGAATTTCATTAGCCACTTTTCTGACCACTCATGCAGATTATTTAGATCCTCCTGAAGTTCTCTACCATTGTTCTCGTTTTTTACTTTCTTCACAATCTTTGCATCATCTGCAAACATATTCATGAATGAATTTACAGACTCTGGTAGGTCATTTACATATACAAGGAACAAAAGTGGCCCTAAAACTGAACCCTGTGGAACTCCACTACTAACTCTTCTCCATTCAGACACTGAGTGTCTTACTCTAACCCTCTGTTCCCTTCCTTCTAAGTAAGTTTTTATCCATTCCAAGACATTTCCACCTATTCTAGCCATTGATTGCAGCTTCCTAATAAGTCTCCCATGTGGAACAGTGTCAAACGCTTTCTGGAAGTCTAGGAATATGCAATCTGCCCAGCCCTCTCTTTCCTGTAAGATTTGGCTTACCTCATCATAAAATTCTAATAAGTTTGTTACTGTTGATCTTCCTTCTCTGAAGCCATGTTGCCTCACTGACAAAAAGTTGAAGGATTCCAAGTGAAGAGAGATATGTTTCCTTAGTAGTTTCTCCATAAGTTTGCAAACTATGCTGGTCAAGGAAACTGGTCTATAGTTCAGAGCCGTATCCCTCCTTCCCTTTTTGAAGATAGGTATCACATTTGCTTGTTTCCAGCATCTTGGAATCTCCCCCGACTCCAATGACTCCTTAAATATGATACTTAGTGCCACTGATATTGTGTTTGCGCATTTTTTAAGCACATGAGGGGATATGTCATCAGGACCTGTAGCTTTATGAACATCTAAATCCATCAGCGCTTTGCATACCTCTGTGGCTGTAAGGTTGATGTTCTCTAATACCGGCCCTTGAGCTTCTATCACTGCAATCTGAGGGGGTGGGGTATTTTCTACTGTAAATACTGACTGAAACTCCTTGTTCAATTCTTTGCAGATCTCTTCGTCCGTCTCAGTGATGCTTCCATCCGCTCTCTTTAGCCTTAAAACCTGTTCTTTTACCTTCAGTTTTCCTCTGATAAAGCTGTGGAAAAGCTTGGGATTTTCTTTCGCCTTCCTGGTGATGTCCCTCTCATAATCTTTCTCTGCCTCTCTCCTTTTACTTAGGTAGTCATTTCTTGCTCTTTTGTAGGTTTGCCAGGCATTTATGTTTTTTCTCCTCCTATACCTTTTCCAGCATTTGTCTCTCCACTCCTTAGCTCTTTTACACCCATTATCGAACCATTTCTCTCTGGCATGAATTACACCTACTTTGGTGACAGGTATGCAGCAATCTACAATCTTCCCATATTTCTCACAAAAGATGTCATACATTTCTTGTACAGATTTGTTGTAAAATAAGGTTCTCCAGTCAATAACTGCAAAAAGCTCATTCATTTTGATGTAATCTCCTTTCTGATAGTTCCTCCTCATGTCCTCAGTGCCTCTACTCTCAGGAAGAATGTCTTCAATGATATACTCCATCAACAACACACAGTGGTCACTCTTTCCAATTGGTGGTTCATACTCAATATTTTCAATATCCAACACATTATCTGTGAACACCAGATCAAGTAGTGATGGCTCATCCCCACCCCTGGCTCTTGTTGGTTCCATTACATGTTGGTGTAGGAAATTCCCTTGTACGCAATCTAGGAATCTTGCCCCAAAGGAGTCCTCACCACTGTGTGGGTCAAGATTTATCCAATCTATCTCTTTATGATTAAAGTCTCCCATAATCAAAATCCTACATTTTTTCTCCCGCGCCATGTTAACAACTGAGTTTATGACTTCAATCGTACCTATATGACTTTCCTCATAAATTTCAAGCCTATTTTGGTTCCTTGGTGGGTTGTATACAACAGTTATTATAATGCTCTCTGACCCAGTATTTATGCGAGCAACAAGAAATTCCCTGAACTCACTTTCTATAGCCAAGTTTATCTCTTCAACTTGAATCCTCTCACTTATGAGCAGTGCTATCCCTCCACCAGTCCTCTCAGATCTTTCGACCCTTAGTATTCTGAAGCCCTTAGGAAAAACTGTGACACTGTTTATGTCCTCACTCAACTTAGTCTCTGTAATTGCTACTATATCTGCCTTACTGTTGTGAATCCTATCTTTTAATTCTACTGCCTTACCAGCTAATCCATCAGCATTTGTGTATAACAATCTTAATGAGGCCCCATCCCCTGATCTTCTGTCATTATCTTCTTTATCTCCCCTTTGTCTGGAAGTATTCCGTAACGAAAATTTTTCTTCTCTTCTTCATTTCTTTCATCATTTAACCTTCTTGCCTCTTGCAACAAGTTTTTGATCTTTCCCATCTCTTCCTGTGTTCTGTATCGTCTAATGAACACTTCTTTGCATTCTTGAAGGTCTTTTAGACTTTTTTTTCTCAACAATATTTCCCTACATGTCTCCCCTCTCTCAAAGGTTACTTTTGTTGGTCTCGGCTTTCCTTCCCTCGAATATTTACCTAGTTGGTGTATGTTTACAATATCCTCAGGACCACATACTACTCCAAGCTTTCTTATCAGGTCTACAACCCTAGCTTTATTTTCTTCAAGTCTCCCCTGCCATGTTGGCTCCTGTGTGAGTGTGTGTGTGTGTTTAGGTCGTACATGGTCAGTGAGTGCATCAGTTAGAAGATGTATTAGGTCTCTGGTGGAATTGTATCTTCACGAGCTTGGGAAAATCGCATCTCTCTCTCTCTCTCTCTCTCTCTCTCTCTCTCTCTCTCTCTCTCTCTCTCTCTCTCTCTCTCTCTCTCTCTCTCTGCATTTGTGTGTGTGTGTGTGTGTGTACTCACAAGGCACTAGCTACATAATATGTAAACTTATCATGTGTTAAACATGTTACTTCACTTTGAGATGATGACAAAAAAATAGATCAAGAAATCTACTATTGAATTTTCTTTTAGATATTCAGAAATGACTTAGGTTCTAGAATAGGCAAAATAACTCTTTTATCATAAGAAAAATAAGACTAAATAAAGATTTCCTAAAGCTATGAAATTATGAATTTCAAGACACCATGTAAATATCATACTGAAGCTCCTGTAAAGTTAAAAAATATATAAATAAATCCATCTGTGATCAATATTCAAAAGCATAGATTCTTTTTCTCCTATAAGTGAAAAAAAGTAGTTTTATCTATTTCATAATGATTAACAAACTGATGCAACAAAGTAATAATAATACTAGACACTGATTTTTTCGACTCCATAAAAAAAGCAAGTCACTATCTCTTGGCCAAAAAACGCAGCCAGAGTGACAACATCGGTTACAATAACGGGGTAGGGTCTCTGCCTGCACATAAGAGTCATCGGCATACAAAATAAATACAACAATATTAATAAATGCATGCAGATAAACACAGGAATATACTGTCAACTAATTAATTTATATGCCAAAATACTAAGTGCAAAACTATGTTTGCGTTTACACCACAAAAGACCTCTTATTGCATAGCTGAAGATGTTCATAAGCATGTCGAAATTGACTTTACTGAAGATGATAAATAAAAAAAAAAAGAGGACCAAAAAATAACAAATCAAGGACATTCAGGTTCTCAAAAAACAATCATATCCACTAGTCATCGCATTCTTGCAAGTTACTGTCCATATACGCAAAGAACTGAGCACAGATTCATAAAGAACCTGGTTCGATGCTGACTCTGGACACTCATGGGACACGTGTTATTCTTAGTTTTGAAGCAGAATAGCCATTGCAACAAATGAAAATAAAATTTTAGAGTTTTGCATTTGAATTTTTGATACACATATGTAACGTGTATGAGACACTCGATGCAGATCCAAGAGGTGTCTGAGACAGTCTGAAGTCGTTCTTCAAAGAGTAGCATTTCAACAGAGAGGATCTTTGCGAGGTTACCCTTTACTGATGTGTATTCTACTTAAATAAGTTATTGGCGTCAAAAAACTATGAGTGAAGAACTTGATTAATTTACTACAGCATGTGATTTTCTTCTGTTTTTGTATATGGTAATTGTTTTCCATTCTAATAAACAGTTTTCCAACCTTTCATTCATGGAAAACAAGTGACCACCTGACTGAAATTGACCGAGCAAATGGTTTTATGACTTTGTTTATTGGGAGTTGTAAATGGACAAATCAGCGAGTATAGTGTGACAGTTGCCAGTAAAAGCAAGAGCTGTAAATATGCAAACATATATTAAGCCAACACAGTATTATTGAGGATAAGTCTGTCTTTGAGATTCACTGTTATTCTATGGTTCTGGTCATAACATACAAACAAACATTTATTTCCATTTTTGTACAATGGTTATTCTTCTAAAATTAGTTTCCGTAGACCTTGCAGCATGACTGATGCTCACTGTCGCATTTCAAACCGGTAACTGGTATTCCTCACACCAAGGTAACTTAACGCAGAGGGTACGGACAACTTCCGCAATAAGTTGGGATTTTATAGGTAGGTCAAAAGAACGATAAGAATTCAACCGGGAAGCCCTACTCGCAATAGACCTGACCCACAGGCAGTAAAAGTGTGAGAGAACCACGAGGTTATACGCATCGCCTGACAACACAAGGAATCTACTGGGAGTTACATTATGAACATTAATATATATATATATATATTATATATATATATATATATATATATATATATATATTTATATATAGTCACCGTGGCTCAAGTGGTAGCGTCCGCGACTCTGAGGAGTCAGGTCGAGGGTTCGCGCCCCGTCATGGTCTGAGGTAGCAAGGACATGCACTCAGGGTAACGATTGCACCTGCCAAAACAAGTCCTTCGCAAGAAGGCAACCGTCCTAGCCCTTGGTGGAAAAGGGAGTCCGTGACGTAAAAACGGAGCAACAACAATACATTCATGCTCATGTGCACATGTGTATTTGTGTGCATGTATATGAATGCATGTTTGCATGTGAGTATACAAGTATTTGTATGTATGCATCTGTGTGTGTGCATGTATGTGCATACATGTGTGCAGGTACATGTACATATATACGGGTATGCATGTATATGTCTATCACTATTCCTATAGCTGTTGGTGTGAATACTGTTGTGACACTAGTGATTGTTATTATAATCATTAACTTTATGATTATTACTATAATTAGGTATTTTCATGTGTGCATGTGTGTGTGTGCATGTGTCTGCATATATATATGCAGGTATGTGCACATATATATGTGTATGCTTGTATGTGTGAATCATCATTCTCATAACAGTTACCATAACTGCTGTTGTGACACTGGTGATTGTTACTGTACTCATTACTTTTGTGATTATTACTGTAATTCTTGTTATCAAGGCCCTAATTATGCGTTCTGATCTTTTCATGCATTACAAAATCTTAACTTTCAATATTCATTCTTTGAAGAAAAGATTTGTGGATATTTTGCACTATGTTAAAAAAGAGAAACCAACATTTGTATGTCTGCAAGAAAGTTTGCACTCTCATCAGTTGTGCAACATAAGAGGCTATTCCAAATATTCGCTTGATAGTAAGCAAGGCCTCACCACTTATATTAGTAACTGCATTCCCCATCAGTTAATCGAAACCAGCACTAATCCAAGTAATGATGGTGAGGATAACAAGAATGTCACATATATGCTTTTCAAAATAAATGTCAAAACCAATCCTTTTTATGTTTGTAATACATATATTGGAACTGATGCCTTTAATGAAGCAAAATTACCACATCCCCTTATGTATGAGAACATTATATTCGCTGGAGATTTTAATGCAAGGCACAAAGAATTTGCAGAAACATCTGATAACATCTGTAATTACAATGGCAGACGGCTCTATGAGTTTATTAGTGATAACAATTTTACCTTACTAGGACCACGTTTGCGTACCCACCTTAGAGGTGGTAGACTAGACTACATATTTTATCATGGTTTAGAATATGGGAAAGACTTTACTTGCAGAAGAATAGACGATCTATTGTCTGACCATTTTGCACTTGAGAGCACATTCCTACTCGATTCCGGCATTTGTCAAGCACATAAACGAAAGCAGATAAATATTCCTATTGAATTCGTTGCCCCTTTTCGCTCTTTTATGGCTTCTACATTTGAAAATATAGATATTCAGACCATTACAGGCCAAGAAATCTATGATCTCTTAATAGAACGGATATATTTATTCCATAGAACTTACATACACAAGCCTAAACACAAGGCAATCAAGAAGAAAAACAATTGGACAGAAGATAACAAGCTAAACACATTTAAAAAACAGGTAGACAGTGCAGTTGATATGCATAAAAGGGACAACAATGCAACCACTCTTGAAAATCTGCTACTTACTCTACGAGAGTACCGTGAGCTTAAAAGTGATGTCCGAATTAAGCACTTTCAAAACTTCCTACAGTCTATCAATGCTCATACGAGTAGTTCTAAAATCTGGCAGTCAATTAATGCTCTGGTTGGCAAAAACATCAGTGTGTCACAAACAAATGATTCCCAAACTCTTGCTGAAGAACTTCTCTTACAATACTCTAAGACATCTTCCTTTGAAAACCTTCCTTGCGATATTCAACAACGATTAAGAAATCTTGACTTTGAAAGAATGATGAACATAGAATTATCCTGTGCAAGAACAATGGAAGAGGACAGATTCATTGACTACATAACCAAAAATGAGTTGGACTTTGCTCTCTCCCATGGGAAGAGCACCTCTCCGGGTGAGGATGGCATTACGTACCAAGTAATCCGAGATCTTAATGATGATATTTGTAATGGTATTAATCCAATCCAGTTTTTATTCAGCACTATTTATAATGAGGGCACACTTCCAGAACAATGGAAAAAAGCATTATTATTCCAATTCCAAAAAAAGAAAGTACAAAATTAAGACCTATCTCTCTGACATCCTGCTTCTGCAAAGCCTTTGAGAGAGTCATTCTTAACAGACTTGATTTCACACTCGAGGGAAAATTATCAAATAATTTGTATGGATTTATGAAAGGAAAAAGTACCAAAGACTGTTTTGTAGAATTTATGAATGTTGAGCACTGCTCTGAAGTCACTGTTTTTCTAGATTTGCAAAATGCCTTTGATATTGCAAATAGAACCGTTATTTTGGATCATTTAGCAACTTTAGGGGTCAAAGGTAAACTACTGCAACTAATTAGATGCTACCTAAGTAGTCGAACCTCTAAAGTGTACTATAAAGGATATCTTACTTCCAGCGAAAAGGAATTTACACTGGGAACTCCTCAGGGAGGAGTTCTGTCTCCCCTTCTCTTTAACATCTTAATGGATAAGCTTCTCAAGTCTCTCAGACTACCAAATGATGAATGCACCATCATATGTTATGCAGACGACATATGTATAAGGGCACCTTCTGCCAATGATATGCAAATAATACTTAATGACTTTTCTCAAGTATCAAAAGACATTGGTCTTGTCATTTCAACTCCAAAAACAAAGTACTTTTCCAGTATCTCGCAAGAGCCTCACCTTGTATTAAGCAATCAAATGGTTAAGGTGTGCGAAAATCACAAATATTTGGGAATACCAGTTCCTTCTCCCCCTCACACAGAGTATGTCAAAGATTTGTGTGAAAGACTGCAACAGAGACTCAGACCGTTAAAGCTTCTTGCCAATAGGGTATCTGGTGTTGGAATTAACATATGCCGAACTTTCTATCTCGCATATGTCAGGTCATTAGTCGACTATCACACCCTGCAGCTCTGTACTATGACTACCTCTATCTTAAGACCCCTAGAAAAAATTCAGAACAAAGCTATGAGGATTATTCTTGGCTGCCCTATGAGCACCAGAATTATAAATATGCAACATGAATTAAACCTCCCACCTTTGATAGAACATATCAAACAGTCAGCTGTGATATTTGGAGTTAAACTAGCGAAATCAGCTCAGCCTCATCCATGTAATGCTGGTCATTTGCAAGGGCCGCAGTCAGCGACAACAATCATTAAATCACTAATAAAAAGTAACATACAGTATGAAAGACAAATTCACCCCAAAGTATTTAAGCTTATAACCAATGAGACAAAAAAACATAATGTAACACTCTTTACTGAGAGTGGTCCTGAACGATTAATAAATCCTTGCAAGAGGATTGGGCCAGAAATTCTCTTTCCAATATTATCATCTGGTCCGAATGTTGCTCCAATTATTAAAAAACATCAATGGTTAGATGAAATTGAAGCCTTTATTGAAACTAGTTTCCCAACTAACAATGAAACACTCTGCATTTACACTGATGGGTCTCACACAAGCAGTGCAGGAGGGTCTGGGTGCAGCATTGTAGTTTATGAAAATTTTGAAGGGCAGCAAATATTTGACAAAGCACTGAGTATGCCAAAATGGTCATCAATCACCGAATGTGAAATTGTTGGTCTAAAACTTGCTATTGAACCTGTTCTCAGTGCTAGGAGAAATGCTATCATATTCTGTGACTCGCAGAGTGCGCTTCTGTCACTGAGATCATTAAAAAGCTCCTACAAAACTCACATGGCTGAAATTCAAGAGGCTCTTATTGATTGCGCAAAACTTAAACTCCAAGTTAAGTTTTCATGGGTACCCTCCCATGTTGGGATAGTAGGTAATGAAAAGGCTGACAGGCTGGCAAAAATGGCAACTGAGAGTTCAGTGTCTGAATCTATAACCACACTGACTCAGTTTAAAACAATGTTGTATAATGAGATTATGGAAGAGCAAGAACTTTCTACACTCACACAACATGTAAGCAGCTGTTCGATCCAACATTATGAAAACTTCAGAAGGCTGAGACACAAATACAGCATGGGTAAAATGCTTACAGGTGACTGTGATAGAGTTGCTGCCCGTATAAGACTTGGTTATAGAAATATATGGGAGGTGAATTGCGAGAAAACTGGTAGAAAGCACCCAGAACACTCAAAATGCCATTTATGTGAGTGTGAAGGGGGCAACAATTTAGTACACTACATTGCAGAGTGCACAAAGCTTAAGGACTTCAGACCTCTTGGCCTGAGCTACTTTGAACTTTGTGTGCACTTTTGCAACCCAGAGAACTTATATCCTGTACTTAGTATATACCCAACGTTGAAAATGTAATTCTTTTACCCTCTTCTCCGTCTACATCTTTTCCCACATTTATGTGGGGTCGATGTTTCTGGTCAGTTTTCTCCATTTATTTCTGTCCCATACCTCATCACCCAACAAACCTTTAGACCTCAGATCATCATTGATGCAATCCATCCACCTACGCTTTGGTCTCCCTCTCCTTCTACCCTGTATATTCATTTCCATCACCCTCCTCCCAACATACTGTTCATCCCTTCTAACGACATGACCATACCATCTTAGTCTACTTTCTTGTATATTATCTGATATTTCTATAACTGAAAAAAAAAAAAAAAAAAAGAGGGGTGGAGGGAATACCTTCTCTCTCTCTCTCTCTCTCTCTCTCTCTCTCTCTCTCTCTCTCATATGCCTTTTTATATACATAAGCCACTTTTCCCCTTATAAGGTGAGTGGCTGAGTAAAGGAATAATGCTCTGACTTTCTGGGAAGAGAAAGTACAGAGAAGGGTTCTTTCATTCCCTTCGCTCCGCCCCACTTAGTCTACTCTTACGACACGCAGGGGAACATGGAGGAAGTATTCTAACCCCCTCCCTCAAGAGCTCATATGTATGTATATGTGTGTACATGTGTACATGTATGTGTATATGTATATGTATGTGTATATGTATTTATATGTATATATGTATGTATATGTGTATATGTATATGTGTGTGCATGTCTATATGTATCAATAATTACTACTTTTGATTCATAACTATATCTATATACAAAAGCTGTAGTAATGATGATGGTAATAATAATAATAATAATAATAATAATAATAATAATAATAATAATAATAATAATAATAATAATAATAATAGTAATAATAATAATGATAATAATAATAATAATGATAATAATAATAATAATGATGATAATAATAATCATGATGGTGGTAGCAATGGTTGTGATAATAGTGATAACGGATTAATTGACGTAATTCTCTCTCACGTACATAATTTGAAGGGTGGAGAAGGGGAAAGGCTTTCAGTCTTTCTCTTTCTTTTCCTTCCAAATTTATCCTCCATTATATGGCACTGTGTTTATATGTATGTATGTATGTATGTATGTTCAGGTTTATATGTGTACGTATATGCAATTAAGTACATGCACTTTCCTCTGCTGTGTTACCCTCAGATGACAATGATGTGTATGAGTATGCATGGATGTGTCTTTATCTGTAGTAAGGACGAATAACTCCTTTTGCTGAAATGAATACCACAAACTCTCTCTCTCTCTCTCTCTCTCTCTCTCTCTCTCTCTCTCTCTCTCTCTCTCTCTCTCTCTCTCTCTCTCTCTCTCTCTCTCTCTCTCCTTGATATGTATGGCTATGAAGCCCCAGTGGTGTTTCTATTGCTCATCTAATTAATGCATGCATATATATATATATATATATATATATATATATATATATATATATATATATATATATATATATATATATATATATATATATATGTGTGTGTGTGTGTATGTATGTGTGTGTATATATATATATGTATGTACCTACTTATTATTCTAACCTGAAAATTGTTATTCTATATCTGCTTCAAATTGTCTGCAGTAGTACTGTTGATTAAATGATAGCACTCAACAAGGGCTATTGAAAATATTGTCACAATGATTACTCTTCAAGTACTCTTCAATTATTACACTATATTTTATTATTAATTACTTGCTATGATATTTAAAATTAATTGCAAATTCTATTAGTATGTTATTTATACATAACCACATAGATTGTAATGTTATCAACTGCAATATAACTGGGAGTGCCCATGTGCACATGTCCCCATGTACAGTTATCTGAATAAATAAAAAAAAAAAAAAAAAAAAAAAAAAAAAAAAAATATATATATATATATATATATATATATATATATATATATATATATATATATATATATATATATATATATATATATATATATATATATGTAGAGAGAGAGAGAGAGAGAGAGAGAGAGAGAGAGAGAGAGAGAGAGAGAGAGAGAGAGAGAGAGAGAGAGAGAGAGAGACTAAATAAATTAATTACTTCCCAAGGGTGCCAGATATTGATTAATCTAAGATGGATTAGCTATAGTCTCTTAACTTATGCATGCTTAATCTTTATTTTCCAAAACTAGCATATACTTGATTCCAATGAAAACTGACTTGGGCTTGAAGTTACAACTCGGCATAAGAGCAGAGTCAAAAAGATTTTTAGAAACAATGTTATTACAGTTAACTATTGCTTTACTTGCAGGCCAATCCATTCTGTGACACATATCACTTAGATGAATAAATATGGCATTTGAAATTTGACCTGTTTTACGTGAATATTTTTTTCCGATTTACCCTCTTCAAGTCTTTACTAGTATGTTTAATGTAAAAGCATTTGCGATCTCTGCAAAGTACCTTGTACACTATGTTGAAATTTTGCTGGTGGCTGTTTTTTTTTTATCAAAATATTCTTCATTGGGTTACTGTAAGTGAAAACAAAATTTAATATGAATAATTTGAGCAACGATCTAATATTGCTGAAACCAGAAAAGTAAGGCAAGCCAAGGAAATTCTCACAGGGAGTTCTTTCTCTACATTATGATTATTGTAAGATGTTTTAAGGGTTTTATCATAGCAAAGTTCCAAAATAATGAACTCAGAGGTGAAAATGCATTGTGCTTTAAAAAATATTGAGGAAAATATTGAAATTATGACATTAATATGATGACCACTGTAAAAATGAACACATGAGAAATTATTTGCTGGCGCCCTATAAATACTGAATTTACAATTGGCCAAACTAGCAAAGATATGATAAAAGAGAGTAAACCAGCTAAATATTCAGTTAAAACCCGTCAAAACTCTAATGCTATATTTATTCATTTAAGTAATATGTCCCAGTGATTGGCCTGTAAGTTGCGCAATAATCAATTGTAATAACTTTGGCCTGACTTCTTAAACAGTGTAAACCTAGGATACCATATTGTTAGTTAGCTAGACACACACAAATGGATTTCGTAAACGCATGTGACGCGGTTCTGTGTATGGCTAGGATCCCCTCATGGGGGGATCGTAGACATACATAGAACCGCATCAGATGCGTTTATGAAATCCATTTGTGTGTGTCTAGCTAACTAACAATATGGTATCCTAGGTTTACACTGTTTAAGAAATCAGGCCCGTGTTTCTAGAAATCTTCTTGAATCCACTTTCATGCACTTAACACCTACGTCTTGATATGATTTGTTTTGATTTGATTTTGAGTCTCGGTCAATTTTCCTTGGACCCAATTATAACGCGCTTTCTTTAAAAAAAAAAGTCTTAGTTTAAAAAATTTGAAGATTTAATAGCTAATTCATCTTAAGGGGTGTTTACACGGTCAAACGGTTCGTCGAATGCGGTTCGACAGAAAAGTGTTTGAAGTGATGTTCGAACGTGTGAACAGGGTATTTGGTTGTCGAACACCAAGGAAAATTGACCGAGACGTAGGTGTTAAGTGCATGAAAGTGGATTCAAGAAGATTTCTAGAAACACTGGCCTGATTTCTTAAGCAGTGTAAACCTAGGATACCATTTTGTTAGTAAGCTAGACACACACAAATGGATTTCATAAACGCATCTGACGCGGTTCTACGTATGTCTACGATCCCCCCATGGGGGGATCCTAGCCATACACAGAACCGCGTCAGGTGCGTTTATGAAATTCATTTGTGTGTGTCTAGCTAACTAACAATATGGTATCCTTGGTTTACACTTTTTAAGAAATCAGGCCAAAGTTATTACAATTGATTATTGCGCAACTTACAGGCCAATCAAATATCCCGTTCACACGTTCGAACATCACTTCAAACACTTGTCTGTCGAACCGCGTTCGACGAACCGTTTGACCATGTAAACCGCCCTTGAGATTAATCACTATATGGTAACATTGAGAAGTAATTAATTTAAATATTCTCTAATTTCATTGTTGTGTCAGTATATCTATTAATGTACTCTCTGTTTTCTTGTACTTTGGCTTTGATCTTTTTGTGACTTTTTTTTTTTATGATTGTGACACCAGGACGGGCCAAAAAAAGAAAAAAAATAAAGCAGCCCCCACCGAGCCTGGGCACGAAGAATGCATTAAGTAAAACGTAACAGAGATGGAGAGTGTAATGACTTGTCAGAAGTGAAGGGATAATAAGAGGCGCGTAATGAATATCCAAGAATATTCAGTGTTGATGTAGGCATAAAATATAGCTGCTCTGAAGATGAACTAAAATACAGTCTGAAAAATCTCAGCATTCCGTCGTTCCACTTTCCTTCGTAGCTGTTCTCTGTTCCTGTTCAATGTGCGTCACATGTTCATATTTTCGTGATATTTACACACACACACACACACACACACAAGACGGGAAGATACGAGCTTTGGGCTCTTTCCCGTAAACCCAATTAGGTAATCACACACATACTTAGTATCACTAAGTACAAAATGGAACCGATCAGGAAACGGGAAGTTACGGGCTTGGGTTTTTTTTCTTCCGTAAGCACAATTAGGCAATTGCGCGCGCGCGCGCGCACACACACACACACACACACACACACACACACACACACACACACACACATATATATATATATATATATATATATATATATATATATATATATATATATATATTGCATATTCATTTACCACAGACCAACCCTTCAATGCCCTACTAAATTTGAAATATTAAAAAAACTCTGCTTAATTAATTGTTATTTCTCACGATATTTTCTTTTCATTATTCACTTATGATGACGTCTGATATCTCTAGTCAACATCAAAACTGCCGGTGCTGATAAGAATTAAAATTTTAATAACCCCCACTTTGTGGATAATCAGAACAATAGCGTGATGTCAAAGTAAGATTATATTTATTTATTTAATTATTTATATATTTATTTATTTATTTATTTTAGGGATTTTTTTTTTTACTTTTGTGAATCTTCTGAAGTAAGTTTGTTGGGAAATGGATAGAAAATTAACATCAAAGAAAATACTTCAAGATTAATTTTTGTCTGTTGTGAATAATAGTCATGAAGTGTGACTGACAAACAAATTTAATACAGAAAATTTAACCATCAAAAAACGTGTGTTAGAAATGACAAATAATGAAAAATGTATATTTTCCAAAGCTTGAATATGAATAAATCAAAGCTTTATCTTAGCATGAATTAAGTTATTGGAAAGTTAAAGTCAAACCACAATTTTACAGAGCAAGAATTAGTGTCAAGATAAAAATAGAAATAAAAAAATAATAACTGGAAGTAAGTGATTATTTATAGACAGAAACAGCATAGGAAAGTGTCTCTAAATTTTATTCATTTGCATAAGGTTAAGGTGCAATTGGTCATTTCCAATGGTGTACTCATTATGCCTGCTGCGTTGGCATGGTATGAAGGCGACGGGCACCTTTCTGTCCCTTCCATATCCTCAGCTTAAAGGGCACTTTTCAAGTTTTTTCCAAGGAATATAGACGTCTCTCTCTCTCTCTCTCTCTCTCTCTCTCTCTCTCTCTCTCTCTCTCTCTCTCTCTCTCTCTCTCTCTCTCTCATATGACCATTCTGTGAACCAAATTAGCCTAGTAAGTGTAAGACAAAATGAGACTGATTAGTCTAGCCGAAAAGTTGGTTGTATAGTATTATGTATTGAAGCTCATCGATAAGTGTAGGATGCAGAATAAAATTGATATTTTCCTTCCAGATTTTGAAGATATAATTTCACTCTCAATTCTCCCTCCAAAACTGTCAATGACTAGTATGCATTCTTATAGGGACTATATTCAGTAGTTTCGGGAATGCAGGCAGAATTTAACATAAAATTATGGTACTTCTCAGCTGCTGATGTAAATACGATCAAATACTACTAAAACTAAACATTATATAATATATATTACTCTTAATTAATAATCGCAGAGTGCACTTCTGTCATCAGTCAATTGTTGCACTACATTTTATTTTTAATTACTTGCTATAATTATCTAAAATGAATTGAAAATTCTACTAATTTTTGATTTATACTTGGCCAAATGTAGACTTCAATATTAACAGTTGTATATCACTGGAAGTGCCCGTGTGCACATGTCCCCATGTACAGTTATTTGATTAATAATAAAAATAAGAAAGAAACTTTCTTGCGTTCACGACTCATCCATTGGCAACCGAGTTGGGTCCTACTGTGGATTTGTTTTGGATGGATAAGGCATCTTGTACAGTTATTTGAGTAATAATAAAAATAAGAAAGAAACTTTCTTGCATTCACGACTCATCCATTGGCAACCGAGTTGGGTCCTACTGTGGATTGTTTTGGTTGGATAAGGCATCTAGCTAGCCAGTCTTTTGCTGTCAGATGTACTTAATGGAAGCATTAGATTATTTTTCATGTAATATCAGTACATAATAGATTCTATTTCTTTACTTAAAATTCTATTATGTTGTTTACTATTAGACATGAATGCGAAGGCAGGGGTATATTTGCCCTAATCAAAGCCTGAGCATGAGAATATAAACTCATCATTGGTCCCACAAATCTCGAAAAATCGAACGGAGACAGCACAAGCCACCATAAGAAATCACCTGAATTTTTAAGCAAAACACTAATATATTTATGCATTATTTTTGTCTATCAGCGCATTCTGAGTTACTGAGGCATAGAGTATAATGCGCGTGTATCTAAAGGTCAATGTTTTAAATAAATTCTGGTGCGTTCTTTAATTGGCTGATTGATTGATTCGGTTTTACGTCACGAATTCCCTTTTCTACTAAGGGCTAGGACGGTTGCCTTCTTACGAAGGACTTGTTTTGGCAGATGTAATCGTTACCCTGAGTGTATGCCCTTACTAACCTCAGTCCGTGACGGGGCGCGAACCCTCGACCTGCCGCTTCAGAGTCGCACACGCTACCATTTTGCCACGGAGACTACATCTTTAATTGGCTGACTTGATTGCAACTTTTTTCTCTCGCTAAAAATGACGCGAGGCTTAAGAAAACTTGCGAGGCCCGACTGAGTTCAAGTAAGAATTTTTTTTTTAAATACTCATTTTCTTGCTTTCTATAGTGTCCAGAGTCATAAAAGTTACATTTAAATTAACTCAAAATCTACAAAAATCTTTGACCTCATTCACACGAACTCAGAGCAAAGCTATATGTTAAATGACACATACTGATGTCTGGTAATTAAAAATTTGAAGTAATATTCTGATAAAAAACGAGCATATAATTTGCAGTTCTCATTGAAATCATTATATTACGGCAAAGAGAGCTGTCCGCGTATGACCAAGGCAAAGGCCCGATTTCTTAAACAGTGTAAAGCTAGGATACCATATTGTTAGTTAGCTAGACACACAAATGGATTTCATAAACGCATCTGACGCGGCTCTGTGTATGGGTAGGATCCCCCCAATGGGGGTATCCTAGCCATACACAGAACCGCGTCAGATGCGTTTATGAAATCCATTTGTGTGTCTAGCTAACTAACAATATGGTATCCTAGGTTTGCATTGTTTAAGAAATCGGGCCAAAGTGTAGAGGTTATAAACGTAGTTAGTCATGAGGCTGGCATATCTAAACTACAATCACGGAGAGGAAGAGGACACTTAAACTCTGCTCTCTCTCTCTCGACCCTTGCTCACGTATCCTTCAGAGCCTATATCTACCAGACTAGTATCCTATGTAGCAACATGTCGTGCCTGTACGTATAACGAATATTGATCTTATTACACATCTGCCATTTCTATATTCGTGTTTTTTTTTGTGTATGGGGGGGGGGAGGAATGGCTAGGATATGGAAAAAGACGACGCTTAAAGGCATTCCACACTAGGGAATGATATATTAACTTCGTCACGGCAGGATGCAAGCTTGTATTGAACATCCCCCGGCATGGAAGCTGAAACCTTAGCCAAACTACTACTACTACTACTACTACTACTACTACTACTACTACTACTACTACTACTACTACTAATAATAATAATAATAATAACAATACTGTAATAGTTTTTGCTTCACTTACTTCCTAATAAATGTTATCATTAGTTCACAGCTTAATGTTGTGAAGTTTTCTATTTTCTTAAGAGTTTCGAAACTCGCTTTGTCAGCAGGTAAAAAATATTGCTGTCAATCAACACCATCAGGAGAAATCGCGGTAAATTGAGAAAAAATACACTGAGATATTAGATCTCTCTCTCTCTCTCTCTCTCTCTCTCTCTCTCTCTCTCTCTCTCTCTCTCTCTCTCTCTCTCTCTCTCTCTCTCTCTCTTTTCTTGGGAAGAAACGGAATGAGACATAAATCTTCAAGGCAAACTTTGTTTTCAGAGATCCATTGCAATTGTCATGTGGTTAGTTTTTATGTAATGTTGATGAAACAAGCACTACTGCTACTACTCCTACATTTTTTTTTTAAATTTAGAGAAATACCTCTTTCTAACTCGAATAGGTTGTCGGCATGGCTATCTATTTAGAATTCTCTGACTGCGAAACAAAGTGGAGAACCTCTCGCAGCATCCACTCCTAATTGTTTGCGAAAAGTATACAGTCTTAATTTGCAGCTACTACTACTACTACTACTACTACTACTACTACTACTACTACTGCTACTAATAATAATAACAATAAACGCGAAAGATAGATAAACGACCGAGTATCAGTAATAAAACTATAAAGACGCTTCTAATCCAAGCAGGTTCCAAATTCCTTTCTTGTAAATGGTAATCCCTGTGTTAATCGACTTCCTCCCCTGTTATGAACGTGGGTATATTAATCTATATACAACCTTGAAAATTATGGCTTCCTTGTAAGTTTAATGTGACTGATAAGATAAATAGAAATAAGATAACGACAAATTATGACCCAAAGGTATGCCAACACCCGAAGAAGCTCCGTTGAAAAAACTAGACTCATGTTTTTTTTTTTTTGTACTAATGATAAATGACTTTATTCGCATTTGAAACAAAATGCAGCATCCTCGATTATCTTTGCGGTTGTCATACAAGAGTTCAAATATATTTTAACCTTTATTTCCATTTCAATACAATGGGTATTCGTCAGCCAGGGCAAGCCCCAACCCCCCACTGTGATGTCCAACCACAGCAGTTCCTGCCAGTAAACAGCTTAAACTCTCGGTCTTGGACGGGGACCGATCTTTCGACCTCGTGAATGCGAAGCCAGCGCGTTACCACTGTACTAGCCAAATATAAGAGGGGATATCATTGTAACGGAGCCTCCTTAATGCTGATAAATTCCCTGGTTTAAGAGATATTAAAGTATTCTCCAGAAAAAGCAGTCTGCCTTTGCTAATGCTCCTGACACTAGGCGTTATTTACATATCAAGCGCATACTCTGTTCGATAAGAATTGAGTGAAATAGGCAATAAATGAGCACACACTTGATATAATATTTTTTCTTTATACATATAAGCGCTCGTACACAAAAACGTGTCCATGCAGAAAACCAGGTCTCTCTCTCTCTCTCTCTCTCTCTCTCTCTCTCTCTCCCAACACGGATCGATTTCTATCCACATCCGCCCCCAACACAAACGACACAGCCCTCAGAGGATCGATATTTAGAGGCCTAACAAGCAAGCTTTCATGACAGCTCCTCTTGAAGCTAAAAGAGTAATAAGAGAGAGAGAGAGAGAGAGAGAGAGAGAGAGAGAGAGAGAGAGAGAGAGAGAGAGAGAGAGAGAGATACATCGACTAAATACAAATTAAGTACATTTTTAACTTGAATATAAGTAACTTAACATATTTTACAGGACATCTGTTCTAGTCAATACAGCCAAAACTACTTTGAGAATGATCACAATAGAACCGTTCCAGAATAATACTCTTTACTTTTATGAAGTTTTAGGCCACCTGCCCCAAGATATCATCACTGTGAAGACTGAGTAAAGGAGACGAAAGGAAAGGAGGGCTATGAGTTCAAAAAAGAAAAAATGGATCCACATAATATGAAGAAGAAAAAAAAAAGACAATGTTGGCGAGATTCCCACAGCTCTAACCACAAATATTTGCATGAGAGAGAGAGAGAGAGAGAGAGAGAGAGAGAGAGAGAGAGAGAGAGAGAGAGAGAGAGAGAGAGAGAGAGTGAAGTTTGTATCTGGAAAAAAAGAACCCTAATAATACCACGAAAATCTATCCTTGCTTACTGTAAATATTTTCCCACTATAACTGATATTAGAATCCACTACTACTACTACTACTAATAATAATAATAATAATAATAATAATAATAATAATAATAATAATAACAGTAATAACAACTTTCAAAATAGCTCTCAGTTAAATCGAGATTTGCAAGATTAATGTGCTTGCTTTCCTGAGCTAAGCTGGACTCCTAAACAAATAGTTGTAACAGCTCGTAACCGCGGAAGTTTTTTAGTACAAATTTGCAATTTATTTCTCTTCCAAAAGACGTAGAACTCCATTTGATGTGATTTTCGAAGTCATACGTGGGCTTTCTGGGGATGCCAAGGCTATATTAAAAAAAATAAAAAGTTTCACCAGACTAATTAAGAGAGAGATTTTGTTATAATTCCATGAAAGTTACAAGACATGTTTCTTCTTCTTCTTCTTCTTCTTTTTTTCCAAGCGCAAACAATTCAAGTGAAAATGTAATATCATAATTTCTCACGGTTCAGTGAGACTAATTTAACCAGGTGACAATTCTAACCCACTTTCTTTTCTCGTCTCTCTCTTTTTTTTTCTTCAGATCTTTAGGCCGATGACAGGAGATAAAGAAGAGATAATGATGAAGTTTCAGTAATAATGAGGCGTTAAGGAATTCGCTAATTACTCTTAACAGCGGTCTATTATTGTGTATTTGAGAACTTGTCGGCATGAACACAGCGGTAAATACAGTAGCTACTTACTAAGGAAGTAAATATTAAAATGCCTTTCTTATATCTGGCATTATAATATTAGTAGGAGGGGAATATTTAGAATAATCACCCAAAAAATATCATGAGATGTATAAACCAGGTCACACACTTAAGCATGCCAAAAAAAAAATGCAAGCAATTAAGAATGAATGGCGCTCATTAAGAATGTATATAGCTCATTAAATACCTTTGAAAAAGCGTCGTTGTCTCCCAGAAGGCAAAAGAGGAAACGCGGTAGAAAAGAGACTCACTAAAAGTTGGGAAGACGATATCTCCACGTACGAGAGAATACTGTATTGTGTAACCACTTCCGCATCCACCAGTGCACTCACACCAACTAAACGACAACGGAGAGACCTACGCGGTGGGGTTTTGACTCCAGCAGAGGTTCCTCTCCTCCAAGCCTCGATAGCTCATGACACCTACCACTCCCGAAGGACCCCTACCATAATAACCCAAACGAAGCCCATCAAACCCCGTCCCGAGTCCCTTATTGCAACGGAACATACGCCCCTTCCGAGCTCTTTTATAATGTTACCTGTCACCCATTGTCAGATGCAGCCATCCATGGTTTTGCTCATGTAGAGTCTTCCCTCTCTTTCACAACCACTTAACATTGTTCTGTTTCATTCTCTGTTCTCTCAAAAATCATACACCTATACAACATATTGGCTAAAGCAGAACGCCTCAAATATTCCCCATTAAAATAGTAAACAGGTCCACTTTAACACCCACTACCTTCTTCATGTACCTCAATTCTAAGGATATGAATTTAGTTAGTCACACATATCTATTCATGATTGCTCCCACAGCTTAAATAAGCCACTTTCTCTTTCAGCGTGAATATTAAGATACACAGGGCACTTCGTCTATGGAATATATTTGTTACCGCCTCTCTCTCTCTCTCTCTCTCTCTCTCTCTCTCTCTCTCTCTCTCTCTCTCTCTCTCTCTCTCTCTCTCTCTCTCTCTCTGCGTTCATATATATATATATATATATATATATATATATATATATATATATATATATATATATATATATATATATATATATATATATATATATATATATATATATATATATATAAACACTGGCACTCACACACATCTATATATATATATATATATATATATATATATATATATATATATATATATATATATATATATATATATATATATATATATATATATATATATATATATATATATATATATATATGTATACAATAACCTAAATATGCTTACGGGAAAGAGCCCTATGCACGTAACTCCCGTTTCATGGTCGTTTCACTTTTGTACTCAGTGATACTTATCATATTTGTCCTTAAAGCTATGAACTGAGTTAGCATTAACTACATCCTCGTTTATTAAATTCCAATCATCAACTACTCTTACACTAAAAACAGTACTTCCTTACATCCTGTAAAAAAGGATTTTTCTTACAAAACTTCAAATTATGACCTTAAGTTCTAAAGCCGGCCATATCAAAATATCTATCCCTATCCACCCTGTCAAAACCATTAGGGAATTTAAATAGTTACCATATCCCTCCTCATTCTTCTAGCTTCGAGTGATGGTAAGTCTAATTCCCTCAGCCTCTCCTCATAACTGAGATTGTGTATTTCTGGCACCAATTTCATGGCATATCTTTGAACTTTTCCCAAATTATTTATGTGCTCTTTCAATCGTAGATTCCAAAATGGGGCTGCATATTTAAGCTTTGGCCTCATATAAATTACATATATATTTCTGAACATTTCCTTGTCCACTTATCTGAAGGCTACCCTTACATTTGAAAAGAAAGCATATGCTGCTTTACTATGTCATTTATATAGATTTCTGGAGACATAACTGCCGGTATTTTTACTCCTAGAGTTCTCTCATTCTCCATCTCTTGAATTTCTATCCCGCTATTAAGTATCCAAGCTTGAGCCTTATTGCACTTGCACCCCTTCTCTTTACCTTATATTTTGAAGTTCTGAATTTTATTAGCCAAAATTCTGACCACTCATGCAGACTATTTAGATCTTCCTGAAGTTCTTGACCCTTATTTTCCTCACAATCTTTGCATCATCTGCAAACATAGTCATGAATGAATTCATAGACTCTGATAGATCATTTATGTATACAAACAACAAAAGTGGCCCTAAAATAAACCCTGTGAGCCCCACTACTAACCCTTCTTCATTCAGACACCGTGTTACTTTTCAAATATGATGCATAGAGCCACTGATATTGGCATAGCGCATTTCATAAGTACAATGAGAGGATGTA
>JAXCGZ010005732.1:107500-112500 GCA_037179515.1 Halocaridina rubra | reverse complement strand
TTTTAGAGCCAGCCATATCAAAATATCGATCCCTATCTACTCTATCATAACCATGAAGGAATTTAAAGACTGTCACCATGTGTGAGTGTGTGTGTGTGTATGTATGTATATATATATTGTGGTCATATCTACACATCACTGTGTTTCAGCATGTTCCCACAGTGCCTGCATTTCTCTATCCCATCCCATTACAGCATTCATTTACTGTATTTATTTAACTGTCAGATTTATATAATTGTCAGATTAGATAGTTTCATGGTAGTTTTGAAAAATTTAATTGTTGAAACAAGTTGGAAAGACGACAATCAATTAGCTTGAAGGCGGCAAAAATTAATCAATCCCGTTCACCTGGATTTTCATATAAATGGAGGTTCCCCATAACATACTTTTAGGTGTAATTTGGGCGATAGAACCTTCTGTTTGTGCTTTGTGCTGGCTTGACTTCAACAGTGAGCACAGTGCAAATACGAATATTAAGTTAGATCGCCACGTTTTCACCATATTATTTAATAACATCTATAGAGATCTTAATAAACCCACCATTTTATATAGTGAAGTGAAATTTTTTTTTATATTGGTTTGACTAATCTTGGTTTTATGAACATTTTGTACATAGATTCTGTTTGTTTAGTTGATTTTTTAAATTTTGGTGATGGTAAAAGAGTTATTGTAAGTTAAAATTAAAATTGTTGAAAGTATTCTCCATTTTCCATAACCTGGTATTATCAAAGTGCCAAATTAATGTTTTAATTGTTGATGACTTGCCTTTTCCCCTAGACAAAGAAATGATTTTATTAAGCCACAGAGTTTCATCACAATTAATGTGGGAACTGTCCAGAATCTATTCTTATTATACTGACAGAGATATTTTCTCAATATGCCGTCAAGGATATTTTCTCGTTAAACTGTCCAGGATATATTCTCAATGTACTGACCGGGGTATGTTCTCATTATACTGACTGGGATATTTTCTCATTATACTGTCCGGGATATTTTTCATTATACTGTCCAGGATATATTCTCACCACACTGTCCAGGAACTTTTCATAATACTTTCCTGCATATTCTCATTACAATTTTCAGGATGTTCTCATTATATTGTCCAGATTATCATTTTACTCTTCAGGATATTCTCATTATACTATATGGGAGTTTCTCTTTTTATTGCTTAGGATATTCTCGTTATACTGTCAAAAATGTTCTCGTTATACTGTCCTGGATATTCTTTCTCATTACTCTCTGCGTACATAAGATGGTCGATTCGTGGTGGATGACTGGTTGTTTATTTGCAACTGGCTCATTGTGAGTAGCTAGGTATGAGTGCAATCCACAGTTTTGCCAAGCCCTACTTTTCTTATTTTCATGTCTGTTTCTAGCATTCGCATTCCAAGTATTTGTATATATTTCAAGACCAGTCGAAATTCGTTGCTACTATCAACCGAGTCTTTGGCCAGTTAAAATCAGTTGTTGCTTCAAAATCTTGTGATGGATGTGGATGAGTGTTACGAGCGTTAATGGAACACAACTTTATTATGCAACAAGTGAAACGTGACTGACTAATGGAAAGTGTGGAAGGCGTGAAAACATATATTAGGGAAAACTTATACAAGAAATAGCAACCCTTCATTTCCCCCCTCCCAAGATTATACATGTGCAAATATATAACATATGCAGCAGATAATACACAAAATATCAAATATTGACAAAGAGGAAATAACATAATATCGATGATAAAAAACACTGAAGGGAAAAACAAAATATCAGCAGATTAATTAAGCACAGTCCCATTGCAAGTAGAGAGCTACCACACAGAGCTTGCACCACATTCCTTTGCAGCAGAAGGATGTGCCTGCGGTGGTACACCTGCAGCATTGCAGTAGAATGAGAAAACTAATGTCCTCTCTGCTTCAGTCGGTGATTGCTACAGTGGGGCGGGTCTTGTCATAGTATATAAGTACATCCATTGCGAGCTGGCAGATAGCTTTCTGCACCTGGCACTACTTCAGTTGGAACTGGTCATCCCAGTACACTTGCTTGCTAATTGGTTTCTTCTAAAGTTTTTTAAAAGTTTCCAGAATGGGCACTGTATCCAGAAAGGGGGCCAGCTAGTTCATGAAGCCATGCCACAACCTAATGTCCGTGATGATAGGGCTGGCTGGCATGGGGAACTCTTGATGTCGGAGAGATGCTTGCTGATGGGCTCATAGGATTCCCATCTTAGGTGGAAGCCCATAAGGTCCACCTCTCATTGCAGAACTTGAATTTTTCCAGTTTGAAGGTGATTCCATTCTCTGCACAGGTGACCATGAAGTTGTAAGTATGCCAGAAAGCCCATTCAATGCTGTTTCGTATAGTTGAGAGTCGTTCACGCACTTGTATTTGCGGGGGACATCCTGTATGGCATCGTCAAATTGTTGGGTATTGGCATTTGAAGTAGAGCAATGGCCCATAGGGGTGTGGCAGTACTGCTATATCCCCCAGGGGGTGATGAAAGTCATTAGTTTCCAGCTCTTCTGGTCTAAGTCCACTTGGTGGGAGCCCCAGAAAGCATCTACCACCGTCTTGAAGGAGCGACTTGGGACACCAGATACCATTTCAGAGAGCGCAGGGATGTGATGAGTCTCCCTCAAAAATGAGGCATTAAGACATTGATAATCAACAGTGTGTTTAGGGTGCTCGTCTTTTTTAGCCTCTACCACCATCCTGGAGCACTACTCAGTGGCTTCCCCAGGGGGGACAGGCTGGATGATGCCCCACCTTACATATTTGTCGAATTGCTCCTTCACCTCCACCTCCCAGTGTTAGGGGACGGCGGTGGGGGTGTGGCAAGCATAAGGGCGTTGTCAAGGAGTCAAGTATATGTGGTGTGGGGGATAGGCATTACCAGGAGTGGCGACCTCGTAGTATTGAAGGTGGATTATGAGAAATGTCTGAGTAGCTGCTCTTCAAGTTGTGTAGCGTTCTCCTCCATGGGAGTGAAGGATATGGCTGCAGGATGTGGTGAGAAGGTAACTTTCTCCACAATGAAAGGGGCTGGAATGGGTATATGGTGTGGAAAGAAGTCAAGGACCAGTCCAATGCCCTTACAAGCAGTCAAAAATAAGAATAGGTATGGGACTGATTCTGCAAAATAAATCTTCTGTACTTCCAACACAACATCCAAGGTAATGCAGAATTCTGCAGTGCCCATACCTCACAGGTGACACCCCCCCACATCATTCTCCTGTTGACATGCAAGCTTGGTTGGAGGAAGTTGTAACTAGCGGAGTACCTACATCCCGCCACACATACCCTGAACAACCGTGTCGGCTACGACCATAGTGGGGAGGGTCACCCCCTTACTGGATGAGGAAATGGACACAGCCAGGAGGGGTTGGGAGGACATAGCAGATGTCACCACCATGGCACTAGATACTTCTGCTGAAGGAGTCTTCTTTTTATTCCTGCAACACTTCCTGAAGCGCTCCACCTTTGGCAATAAGGTAGGTAACGCCCTTGGCAGAGCAGCAGCTTTTATCGATGTGTGAGTTCCCGCAGATTCTGCAGGCTTTGCAGGGATTGCAGGTGGGTCTTATGCATGGCAGCAACGGTTACCTCATCATCATCCTCTGTTGCTGTTGCAATGTGTGTTGGTGAAGTTAGCAGGAAAAAGACCCTTTAATACTTGCATCTCTCGCTGCAGCCTTGAAGACCAAACACTTAGATCTAAGTTTGTCTACACTCATTCAAAAGGTAATCATGATAAAATTTCCTTTTTAGCACTGGGCCAGTTAAACCTACTATTAATTTACATAAAGACATATAATACTCAGATTAATACTACACTTAGGGCACTTAAAGGCACTTTCTAGCACCAACTGTGAACATCTTTGAAAACATAGACTAATAGGCTTCTTTTGAGCTTGGAAATCACTAAAATATTCACTCCATAGTACCACCTGATTAGTAAAGACTAGTACTAATGCCTCATCATTGTCTAAAGCTTGCACGGGAGTGAGATCCATCCACATTTCCCTAGTATACCAGGAATCCAAGTCTTGTTGAAGAGTTGGCACACAGATGAGCCAGATATGCATGACGGATTCTAGGTCAGACCACCTGTTAAGGAATACCCAGGTCTCCATGGACAGCCTCCACATCCTGAATGCGGAGGAAGACATCTCGACCTCATGTTTCCCTGGAACAGAGGGCATCATAACATATGGTGCCCGTGGAACACATGGAGGGGGGGGGGGGCGACGTTTTTCAGTGCCAGGGTCACTGTGAACCATATGGCTCACTTGCAACCTTCTGCTCTGACGAAGAGCTAGCAAGGCGACAATGACATGGGACCTGGAGGGTGTTGCCTAGTGAAGTCTGTAAGAGGTGGCTATACTGCTGTATCAGTATGCAGGGCATAAGTTCTAAATCACTGCGCCATGGTGGATGTGGGTGAGTGATATGAGCATTAAAGGAACAAAGCATTATTATGCAATAGGTGAAACGTCATTGGCTAATGGAAAGTGTGGAAGGCATGAGGACATACATAAGGGAAACTTATCATACAGGAAATAACAACCCTTCACCTTGGCTTCACTTCCATTGTATGTTATGACATAGGTGAATATACTAGCTCCTGTCTCGTGAAGTACTAGAACATAAGAATTATAGTTTTTTCCCTTAATTACACAGCTCATTGTCAAATCACAGCCTTGGTCAGTTGACCATCTCACCTTACGTGTTTGCTTCTAGCAGCCACATTCCAAGTATTTGTCCTCTTTTTGAAACCAGTCGAAATTCTTTGCTAATAGCAACTGTCTTGAACAGCATAAGTAGTTGTAGTTTCACCGAGACAGCTCACTGTCAAAGCACAGCCTTGGTCAGTTGACCATCTCACCTTATTTGCTAAAAAGCAATCATATAATTAAGCAAATTTTCCAAGCATAGATTTGGTCGGTTGATCACCTTGTTATTAGGTATTATCTTAGCACCACCTTGGTCAGTGTAATCTCCTTATTCAC
>JAXCGZ010005732.1:82500-102500 GCA_037179515.1 Halocaridina rubra | reverse complement strand
ACAGGAAGAGATGGAAAGAATAAAAAACTTGTTGTAAGAGGCTAGAAGGTCAAATGAGGGAAGAAATGAAGAAGAGAAGAAAAAAGATTGTTTCAGAGCTCTTACAGCCAAAGTGGAGATAAAGGTAATAATGATAGAAGATCAGGGAAGCAGCCTCATTAAGATTGCTGTAAATGCCACGAAACTGATGCCAAAAATACCCAATCTCAGTTATTAGGAGAGGCTGACGGAATTAGACTTACCATCACTCGAAGGTAGAAGAATAAAGAGGGGTATGGTGACACTATTTTAGTTTCTTCATGGTTATTTCAGAGTGGATAGGGATCGATATTTTGATATGGCTAACACTAGAACTAGAGATCATAGTTTGAAGTTTCGTAAGAAAATTTCTTTGTAGGATGTAAGAAAGTACTTTTTTTTTATTGTAAGTGTAGTTAATGATTGGAATTAACTAAGCAAAGAGGTAGTTAATGCTAACTCAATGCATAGTTTTAAGAACAACTATGATAAGTAGCTCTAAGTACAAAAATGGAACTGACCAGGAGACAGGGAGTTACGAGCATGGAGCTATTTGTTGTAAGCACAATTAGGTAATTACATTTAGGGAATTTCACAAATGCTGATGAGGTAGCTGGTAAGGCAGTAGAATTATAGGATAGGTATCACAACAGTAAGGCAGATATAGTAGCAGTTACAGAGACTTCCGTAATTTAAGTGAGGACATGCACAGTTTCACCGTTTTTCCTAAGGAATTCAGAATATTAAGGCTTGAAAGATCTGAGAGGACTGGTGGAGGGCTAGCACTACTCATGAGTGAAATATTTCAGAATGAAGACATAAACTTTGCTACAGAAAGTGAGTTCAAGGGTCAGAAAGCATTATAATAAATGTTGTATATAACCCAACAAGGAGCCACCATAGTCTCGGAGTTTTTGAGGAAAGTTATGTAGGTGCTACTGAAGTCATAAACTCAGTTGTTAATATTGCACAGGAAAAAAAAATGTAGGATAGTAATTATGCGAGATTTTAATCATAGAGAGATAGATTGGATAAATCTTGATCCACACAGAGAGGAGGACTCATTCGGGTCAAGATTCCTAGACTGCATGCAAGGAAATTTCGTACACCAACAGGGGTGGAGATGAGCCATTGCTGTTTGATCTAGTATTCACAGACAATTTGTTGGATATTGGAAAAACTGACTATGAACCACCAACTGGAAAGAGTGACACTGTATGTTGCTCATAGAGTATATAATTAAAGATGCTCTGCCTGTAAGTAGAGGGGCTGAGAAGGATGTGAGGAGAAACTATCCAAAAGGAGATTATCTCAAAATTAATTAGCATTTTGCAGTTATTGAATGGAGGACCTTATTTAATAAGAAATCTGTACAAGGAGTGTGCAACATCTTTTGTGAGGAATATGGGAAGACATTAGATTGTTGCATACCTTACACCAAAAAAGAAGTTATTCATGCCAAAGAGAAATGGTTCAATACTGAGTGTAAGAGAGCTAAGGAGTGCAGAGACAAATTCTGGGAAAGATATAGGAGGAGGAAAATCATAAATACCTGGCAGACATAAAGGAGCAAGAGTAGGTGGAAATGTCTTGGAATGGATAAAACTCACTAAGACGGAAGGGAACAGAGAGTTAGAGTAAGACACTCAGTGTATGAATTGAAAAGGGTTAACACTGGAGTTCCACAGGGTTCAGTTCTAAGGCCACTTTTGTTCCTTGCATATGTAAATAACCTACCAGTCTGTAAATTCATTAATGAATATGTTTGCTAATGATGTATAGATTGTGCAGAAAGTAAGAGATGGAAGCAATGGTAGAGAACTTCGGGAAGACATAAATATTCTGCATGAGTGGTCTGAAAAGTGGCTATTGAATTTCAATACTTCTAAATGTAAGGTAATGAGAATGGTTACTAGTGCAAGAAGGCCCAAGTTGAATACTCAATAGCAGGAGCAGAAGTTCAAGAGATGGCAAATGAGAGAGACATAGGAGTAAACATACTGGCAGATTTGCCTCCAGAAATACATACAAAAGGCATAGTAAGGGCAGCATATTCTTTCTTGGGAAATGTTATGGGTAGCCTTCAGATACATACACATGGAAATGCTCAGAAATTTTTTGTAACCGATGTGAGGCCAAAGCTTGAATTTGCAGCCCCCTTTTGGAATCCACACTTTCAAAAGCACATAATTTAACTGGAAGAAGTTCAAAGACATGCCACGAAAATGGTGGCAGAAATATACATTCTCAGTTATGAGGAATGACAGAGGGAATTAGACTTACCGTTGCTCAAAGCTAGAAGAATGGGGGGGGGATATGGTGATGGTTTTTAAATTCCTTCATGATTATGACATAGACGATAGGGATCGATATTTTAATAATTCTGGCACTAGAACTAGAGGTCATAGTTTGAAGCTTTGTAAGGAAACTTCTTTGCAGGATGTAGGCAAGTACTTTTCTTCTGTAAGAGTAGTTGTTGATTGGAACTGAGTAAGCAATGAGGTAGTTAATGCTAAGTCAGTCCATAGTTTTAAGGAAGAATATGATAAGTTAGGTAATTACCATTAGGTAATTGTTGACATCGTTCTTTAAGAAAGCACTCAGTTCTGGCCTAAAAGTCTATTACGAGAAAATATGTACATGAATATATTCAAGGGAGATTATGCACAAGTGGCTATACAGCTGGGCAAATGTTAGGGGCACTAGACTTGCGTGACCGATAATTCAAGAGGCTGATACACTATTAACAGGGTCTGAGACTGATGCATGACTACGGTTGATACATGAGTAGCAGGGTCCGATGCTGATATGCAACTAACCATATAGTGTTGCATTACTCATGAAGAGAACTTATCATTAATTTTTCTCCACAAACCACCCCATTCACTAACTGGCTTGTTCACAATATTATATATTGTTCTAAGGCTCTAGCAGCCAAATTGATTGTCAGCTATAAGTAGAATGTAATAGCTAACAATCGAGTACGTACTTGTCCAACTAACTTGTTAAAGAACCACTTAATGTTCATATATCCACACCTGCCTCCCTCCTCAAGCTCATAGCACCATTATGAGCGGACTCTCTTTTTCATAAATCAAGGTGAACACTGTGGTACAGTGGGGGGATTATCTACAGGACTCTTCAATGCTGAGCAAAGGGCCACAGGGAGATAGGGGAGAGGGTCAACACTAGGAAAGGGTACTGGACGGAGATGTCGACGATACCTCCACCAGACTTTGTCCACTGGGAAGACGTACCTTGTACTCCCTGGACCTGCTGCACCCCATAACTACTCTGAACTTGTCCCAACGGCCTGATGTTGGTCTTGATTCGGACATTCTGGCCGACAGTCAACCTTGCAAGGGGATAGGCATGGGAATTGTATTAGTGCTTGACTTATTTAGTGTGAGCGGCAGTTTGGTGATCACAGGCCTTGGTCCGGGCTTGCTATTCCTTGAAGAAGGATTCTGGGTGGGCCGGAACACAGGAGTGGAGGGGGCGGCCTTACAGCACCTGGGCGGGAGAGCGACTTGCAGACGTAGGCGTGTTGCATAGCTCTAGGAGACCCATGTCGAAGTCCTCACAGTCAATGTTTACATTGAGCGCCATCTTCAAAATGAGGAGCTTTACAGACTTGACTGCCACCTCGGCAAGTCCATTTGTCCATTTGATTTGGTATAGTAGGCCGAGGACATTACATGGCGAACGCCTCAATGTTCTATAAAGTTTAGAAGTCAGCATTGTTAAACGGTTGGACTCCATTGGTAATGAGGCAGAGGACACCAACATCTCGGAAGTATCTGGAGAACATCCTGACAACTCTTGAAACCGTTGTGTGGGCGCATGGAGCCGCAGGCCAGCCTGACATTCTGTCCACAATTACCAGGAATGACTTCCCTGCAACCTGGAAAAAATCAGAGAAGACAGACTCAAAAGGCCTTGTAGGGTGGTCGTCAGATAGGAGGGGTTTCTGTTGCTGGCTGGGCTGGAGTGCAGGCATAACTCACAGGCATCGACAGCGTTCCTGATATCGGAGTCAATTCCTGGCCAAAACACAGTCTGCCTAGCTCGGTGCTTCGTCATTTCTAACTCACAGTGATTGTTATGGAGGTGGGGAAGTATTCGGCAATGGAAAGCAACAAGAACAATGATCCGCTGACCAAACAGAACCAGCTTGCTGTCAGTGTAGAAACTTTCCTGTATCTTCCAGTACAGGAGGACAGAGCTGTGTAGGTCAAAGCGATTTGAAGGAATCCGGAAGACACGCAGGTGAGGAGACGTCCGTAGGTGGGATATGCTCCTACTGCAGCTTAGAGCTCCTGAAGGATCCTGTTGGATTCTGTAGGAGGTGATGACTCGTCCACTGTGGCGATGGTGTTGAAGGTAATGATGCATTGTACACCACACTCCATCTTGTCCTCAGGTATGGACCAGCTCATTGGGGCTCTGGAGAGTGTGTCAGGGATACAGAGCTGCTTCATGGCACACCACACGGCCAAAAAGATGTAGGACGAAACCATCTCCTTCAGTCTTTGGAGACAGGGATACTCAACTGCATTCAAGGTGTAGGAATTGAGAATAAGGATTAGTGGATAGTGATCAGTCATGAGAGTGAAGTGGGGCAGACCACACAGATACAGTTTGCACTTGGACATAGCCCAAGCGATGGCTAACAGTTCCAGTACGATGGTGGAGTATTGGGCCTCGGCGTCCATCAGGAAATGAGAGCAGACGGACTCGTCACTGGCCATGTTCCTGAAGGAGATGTAACTAATCACTTAGAGACGTGAGGCATTCGTTTGAAGCACATCAGGCTTGTCATGGTCTGGAGTCCAGGTGAATGAATGTTTGGGACTCATCAGAAGACGTAGAGGTTGGGCTGTGTCTGCGATATCTGGGGTGAATTCTGCCAGTTGATTCACCAAGCCCATGAAGGAATGCAGATCAGTCAGGTTGTCATGTGTGGGAAAGTCGTGGATGGCACTAGCCTGATCCGTATCCGCGGAGATGTCATCTCTATTGAGAGTGTAGCCACAGAAGTCGACACTTGGGGGGTCCACTATGAACTTGTCCTTGCTTAAGGTTATGCCATGCTCATGGCACCTGACTTAGCATCTGGTGAATCCTCTGCAGATGTGCAGTAAAGACCTTGTCGAACAGGAAGATGTTCTCCTCGACCCTGACACTATTGGTTCTATCCTGCGGAGCCATGTCACCTCTGAGACAGAGGGCGTCACTGGTGGCTGCAAAGCCCAAGGGTCCTCTGCAGTGCTTGAACCTGCTGCATAAAGTGATGAAAGAGGTGAGGTGCCGGTCCTTCTTGGCGAGTTCCATTTGCCAGTAGACATGTAGGGCATCCCCGGTGGTGAAGAACTTGGCAGATGATGTGACACTGTGGATGGTGGAGAATGGCGTAGAAGAGGGATGTGCAAGGTGGGATACTTGACTGTTCAACTAAGACAAGTCCACTGTGATCTGGACACCATTAGCCTTAGCCACAAGGACCATAGGGTGGCACCATTCAGAGGATTGAGCCGAGGCATGTGAATGGCAAAGGGAACGGCATCATCTTGCAGGTGAATCTTCATGGGGCAACCGACCATCTTCTGATGTGGAGCTGCCTGGAGGTCCGTCTTTGATACTAGGACATCTCATAACTCACAGAGAAAGAAGTCCTGTGCAGCATAGGGTGATATCGTAGCGAGAAGGGGCTGCTCAGCACATCTGTTGATGTGTGTAATGGCAAGGACGGGCTTGGGGAAGTCAGGCAAATTAATCGCCAAATCCTGACAATCACTGAAGGATATGAAGGGTATCTGAATACCCTTGTGTACATGGATTTTGACAATGCAGGACTTGTTACCAAGCTTCAGGGTAGCCTGAAACCATCCCAAGGCAAGAAATATTTGAGATCCATCGCTGGTAAGTGTAGTTATAGCAGATAGAGGCTGGAGACTGGTCTTAGTAATCAGCAGCAGCTTGAGGTGGCAGGTACCAATTACAGTGACATTAGTCCCTGTGTCAGGAATCATCTGGAGTCTTAAAGTTTTGCCATCATGGAGGAGATGTACACTGATAAGCTGGGGAGACTTGTTGGTGGAACCAAAACTCATGTAATGACATTTGCAGTGTTAATAGCTGGGAGAATTGGAAGTTCCACCGGAACCTGAAGAGTTGTTTTGACCCTTGTCCATTTTCTTGCAACATCTGTCGTAGTGGCCAGTCTTGTTGCAAATGCAACATTGCACATCCATGGCTGGGCTTTGAGTGGTCCTGGCCCAGTGACCCTTATGGCTCCAGGCTGGTCTAGGTGCCATCAGCAGCAGGGCACCTTCCCGGGCCATGTTGGCAGTTGCAGGACTGTCATGAATAACTGGAGGGACACTGTGTCTGTGGAATCTGCTTGGAGGAGGACGTCTTCTACTGTCGTTGTTCAATCTTGTAAGCAGAAATGGCACACAGTTGACTTGTTGAAGTGTGAATAGGTGAAGCAGTTATTTAAGCAGCCTCGAATGACCTACAGCACGTGATAAATGTGTGGAGGGATGCAGGTGCATTGGGAAAAATAAGGTGTTTTATAAGGTTCTGATCTCGGACTCCCATCAGTATCACCATCTTCAACTATGTCTTGGCACACTTAATGGGATTGCCGGAACACAGGTGTACATCTTTAGTCAGGTTTTTGAGGTGGACATAAAAGTCACTATAGGACTCACTATCAGACTGTTTACAGAAAAGTAGGTCAAGATGTTGAATGGCTTCATTCCTGATCCCTGAAATGACCTTGTAAACAGTAGAGTACTATCTTCATGGTGAGAAGAGTGTCTGGAGGGATGCCAAGTGTGTGCTTCAGAACATTTTATAAGTTATGGGAAATGCACTTTCAAAGCTGTATATGCTGTTTCTCTCTTGAAAATTTCTAAAGGTCTATCATGACAGCAAAGTCGTGCCACCTCCGACGACACTTGCGAAAAACTTGGAAGATTGAATCAGCTTGCAGTGTGAGTGGGCTCTGTGGCACTGGTTTGCTTGGTGGAGGAGGAGCAGCTGTGGGCTTAGCCATGAAAATAGGTGTGGCAGATGGATGAACAGTAGGGCTGTTTGTCACAGGAGGAGTCGTATGAGGAGTCGCAGTAGGTACTTCTGTATTCCGTTAATTGACACTAACAGACGAATCCGTCAGCATTGTGGGGTGATTAGGTACAGCTTGTGTGGGCAGGGCAGCCATTGGCAGGGCAGCTGTGTCGCTCCACATATTTGACATCGTCTGTAGGAGTGTAATAAATCTTGCATTCTCATCCTTGCATAATAAGTCATCAGCTTTTCTACGAAGCTCTTCCTGGTAAAGTTGGCGTTGTTCAGACTCTTGTAGAAACTTCAGAAGTTAAAGGACATCATGATATTATCCCATGTGGCTGTGACATTGAGTTAGAGGTAGTGGGATGGAGTATGCGGCAGCCTCTACCTCATAATGAGTCGTCTTTTCCTCATATTCCTCATGAAGAGTGGCTAGGAAGTGATGGAAGTCATGCTTTTTTTCCAGGGCATATGGAGAGTTTCTGGAATGAGCAGAAGAAGGAGAATCAGCCATTGTGCAGTAGCAAAAGACAGGTAAGGCTCAGAGTGAGTAAAATACAAGAATGTAAAACAGATATCTGGGTAAAAAGTAATGAAAATGAGTGAACAGTGCTTGAGTAAGGAGCGTGCAGGCAAGCCCAGGTGGTGGTGCTATGACTCTGTAATGGAGAGGAGAAACTGCCTTCCCATAGCAATACGTATGCAAAGAAGCCACAAAGCACCACTGGGGGAGGTATGCACTGTCATGACTATCTATACTACACTCGTTGAGCACTATACACTACTCTACTAAGTCTTTTACTGCACGTTACTCCTGAAGGGAAGCTTTGCGGGTGAGTTTTCAATAACCTGGATGAATAGGCTGATTGCACAATGTTCGTCTCTCTAATAAGCCACACAAAACCTGAATAAATACTTACTATGCCATGTTGCTATAGGTTCTTTAAGGAAACACTCGGTTCTGGTCTTAAAGTGTATTACGAGAATATATATATATATATATATATATATATATATATATATATATATATATATATATATATATATATATATATATATATATATATATATATACATATATATATATATATATATATATATATATATATATATATATATATATATATATATATATATATATATATATATATATATATATATATATATATATATATATATATATATATATATATATATATATATATATATATATATATATATATATATATATATATATATATACAAATTTACAAGGGACTATACATATATATTTACAAGAGATTATGTGTGTGTGCTATTCACACACACACACACACACACTAAGTATAAAATGGAACCGATCAGGAGACGGGAAGATACGAGCTTTGGGCTCTTTCCCGTAAATACAATTAGGTAATCACAATTAGGTAATCACATAGTAAGGGCAGCATATGCATTCTTATCAAATGTAAGGGCAGCCTTCAGGCACATGGACAAGGAAATGTTCAGAATTATTTATGCAACCTATGTGAGGCCAAAACTCGAATATGCAGCCCCCTTTTGGAATCCGCACTTGAAAAAGCACATAGCTAAGCTTGAAAAAGTTCAAAGACATGCCACGAAACTGGTGCCAGAAATACGCAATCTCGGTTATGATGAGAGGCTGAGGGAATTAGACTTGCCATCACTCGAAGCTAGAAGAGTGAGGGGG
Source organism: Halocaridina rubra (assembly GCA_037179515.1). Classification (NCBI taxonomy): domain Eukaryota; kingdom Metazoa; phylum Arthropoda; class Malacostraca; order Decapoda; family Atyidae; genus Halocaridina; species Halocaridina rubra. Next base: position 93,715 of record JAXCGZ010005732.1, on the reverse strand, counting down.
GATATGGTGACAGTCTTTAAATTCCTTCATGGTTATGATAGAGTGGATAGGGATCGATATTTCGATATGGCTGGCTCTAGAACTAGAGGTCATAGTTTGAAGCTTGGTAAGAAAACTTCTTTGCAGGATGTAAGGAAATACTTTTTCAGTGTAAGAGTAGTTGATAATTGGAATTGGCTAAGCGAGGAGGTAGTTAATGCTATCTCAATCCATAGTTTTAAGGACAGGTACGATAAGTATCACTAAGTCTAAAATGGAACCGATCAGGAGACGGGAAGATACGAGCTTTGGGCTCTTTCCCGTAAACACAATTAGGTAATCAATTAGGTAATCACATAGAATTCAGTGTGAAGCTTAAATAAAAGTTTTTCTCTCTTTTCTCTCTTTTTTCTGCTTCTTCTTCTTTCTATATTCTGTGAAGAGGGAGAAGCATGAAAATGAGGCCATCTCTGTCCCAAACCCCCTCCATCCATTGGTCGGGGAGGAATGATAAAGGATCTCTATGAGATGTCGCAGGAGGAGGAGGAGTAGCTCATCAGGGGACTTAAACAAGAGAATCAAGGAGTTAGAGGAAATGGTTGTAAAGCCTTGAGGATAGAAATTCGGAGTATGGATGGAGAAATGAAGAGAATGAAGCACGCAGAGACAAATAAGATGTTTGGAGGAAGCAAATTAAGCACAAGGGCAGGAGAGAAAGGAACTAGAAAAAAGAATAAAGAAGCTGGAAGGGGAAAAGAGTCAACTAGAGACCTAGAATTTCTAAACAAGAAGATAACAACAAACAGCTGAATGACAACCTAAAGGAATTAGATTGTTAGTTCACTGCTCTCTTCTGAGAGAGACGAGATTGCTGCTTGGAATGTCCAGATTCAGGAAAACATCGAACAGTTCAGAAAAGAGTTCCAGGAGCTGAATACGGAACATGATGCCATGAAAACTTCCTTTGCTGATGCACTAAAGGGGAATGTGGCAGTAAAAGAGGCAGTGAAGGTGGTGGCACTGGAAAACATACAAACAGTTGTCTCTAAAAAAACAGTAGTTGAATAAATGAAAGACGTTGTGATGGAAAGGGCAAATCCACTGATTAAACAGGCCCTTGCTAAAGAGAAGACACTGGTAATCTCAGGCATAAGCAAATCCCAGGAGCCAACATGGCAGGGAAGACTTGAAGAAAATAAAGATAGGGTTGTAGACCTGATAAGAAAGCTTGGAGTAGTTTGTGGTCCTGATGATATTGTAAGCATTCATCAACTAGGTTAATATTCGAGGGAGGGAAAGCAAGAGACCAACAAAAGTAACCTTTGAGAGAGGGGACACAAGTAGAGAAATATTGATAAGGAAAAAAGTCTAAAAGACCTTCAAGAATTCAAAGAAGTGTTCATTAGATGGTACAGAACACAGGAAGAGATGGAAAGGATCAAAAACTTGTTGCAAGAGGCTAGAAGGTTAAATGAGGAGAGAAATGAAGGAAGAGAAGAAAAATGTACGTTTCTGAGTTCTGCCAGACAATGGGGAGATAAAGAAGATAATGACAGAAGATCAGGGGATGGGGCCTCATTAAGATTGTTATACACAAATGCTGATGGATTAGCTGCTAAGGCAGGAGAATTAAAAGATAGGATTCACAACAGTAAGGCAGATATAGTAGCAGTTACAGAAACTATGTTGATGTGAGGACATAAGCATTGTCGCAGTTTTTCCTAAGGGCTTCAGAATATCAAGAGTTGAAAGATCTGAGAGGACTTGTGGAGGGATAGCACTGCTCATAAGTGAAAGGATTCAAGTTGAAGAAAAAAACTTTGCTATAGAAAGTGATTTCAAGGAATTTCTTGTTGCTTGCATAAATACTGGGTCAGAGAGCATTATAATAACTGTTGTATATAACCCACCAAGGAACCAACATAGGCTAAAAGTTTATGAGGAAAGTCACATAGATACTATTAAAGTCATAAACTCAGTTGTTAACATGGCATGAGAGAGAAAATGTAGGATTTTGATTATGAGAGATTTCAATCATAAAGAGATAGATTGGATAAATCTTGACCCACACAGTGGTGAGAACTTATGCAAGGCAAGATTCCTAGATTGCATGCAAGGGAATTTCCTACACCATCATGTACTGGAACCAATGAGGGTCAGGGGTAGGGATGAGCCATCACTATTTGATCTAGTATTCACAGATGACGTGTTGGATATTGAAAAAATTGAGTATGAACCACCAATTGGAAAGAGTAACCACTGTGTGTTGTTGATGGAGTATATCATTGAAGATGTTCTGCCTGAGAGTAGAGGTATGGAGGACATGAGGAGGAACGATATGAAAGGAGATTACATAGAAATGAATGAGCTTTTTGCAGTTCTTGACTGGAGGACCTTATTTTACAACAAATCTGTACAAGAAATGTACGACATCTTTTGTTAGAAATATGGGAAGATAGTAGATTGCTGCATGCCTGTCACCAAAGTAGGTGTAATTCATGCCAGAGAGAAATGGTTCGATAATGAGTGTAAAAGAGCTAAGGAGTGGGGAGACAAATGCTGGAAAAGGTATAGGAGGAGAAAACACATAAATGCCTGGTAAACCTACATAAGAGCAAGAAATGATTACCTAAGTAAAAGAAGAGAGGCAGAGAGAGACTATGAGAGGGACATCACCAGGAAGGCTAAAGAAAATCCCAAGCTTTTCCACAGCTTTATCAGAGGAAAACTGAAGGTAAGAGAACAGGTTTTCAGGCTTATGAGAGCGGATGAAAGCATCACTGAGATGGATGAAGAAATCTGCAAAGAATTGAACAAGGAGTTTCAGTTAGTATTTACAGTAGAAAATACTCCACCCCCTCAGATTGCAGAAATAGAAGCTCAATGGCCAGTATTAGAGAACATTAACTTTTCAGCCACAGAGATATGCAAAGCGCTGATGGACTTAGATATCCATAAAGCTACAGGTCCCGATGATATATCCCCTCATGTCCTTAAAAAATGCACAAACTCATTATTAGTGGCAAAAAGTATCATATTTAAAAAGTCACTGGAGTCAGGGGAGATTCCAAGATGCTGGAAACAAGCACACTGGATACCTATCTTCAAATAGGGAAGGAGGGATACGGCTGTAAACTATAGACCAGTTTCCTTGACCAGCATAGTTTGCAAAGTTATGGAGAAACTACTAAGGAAACATATATCTCTTCACTTGAAATCCTTCAACTCTTTGTCAGTTAGACAACATGGCTTCAGAGAAGGTAGATCAACATTACAAACTTATTAGAATTTTATGATGAGGTAAGCCGAATCTGACAGGAAAGAGAGGGCTGAGCAGACTGCATATTCCTAGACTTCCAGAAAGCATTAGACACTGTTCCACATGGGAAACTTATTAAGAAGCTGCAAGCAATGGCTAGAATATGTGGAAATGTTTTGGAATGGATAAAAACTTACTTAGAAGGAAGGGGACAGAGGGTTAGAGTAAGACACTCAGTGCCTGAATGGAGAAGAGTTGGTAGTGGAGTTCCACCGGGTTCAGTTTTAGAGTCACTTTTGTTCCTTGTATATGTAAATGACCTACCAGAGTCTGTAAATTAATACATGAATATGTTTGCAGATGATGCAAAGATTGTGAAGAAAGTAAGAATCGAGAACAATGGTACAGAACTTCAGGAAGATCTGAATGGTCTCCATGAGTGGTCAGAGAAGTGGCTAATGAAATTCAATATTTCAAATTGTAAGGTAATGAGAATGGGTACAAGCACAAGAAGGCCCAAACTTGACTACTCGGTGGCAGGAGTACAACTTCAAGAGGCAGTAAACGAGAGAGATCTAGGAGTAAACATACTGGCAGATTTATCTCCAGAAATACATATAAATGGCATAGTAAGGGCAGCATATGCTTTTTTTTTTTTATCAAATGTAAGGGTAGTCCTTAGGCACATGGACAAGAAAATGTTCAGAAATATATATGTAACCCATGTGAGGCTAAAACTTGAATATGCAGCCCCCTTTTGGAATCCGCACTTAGGTAAGCTTGAAAAAGTTCAAAGACATGCCACGAAACTGGTGCCAGAAATACGCAGTCTCAGTTATGATGAGAGGTCGAGGGAATTAGACTTACCATCACTCGAAGCTAAAACATTGAGGGGGATATGGTGACAGTCTTTAAATTCCTTCATGGTTATGATAGAGTGGATAGGAATCGATATTTTGAAATGGCTGGCTCTAGAACTAGAGGTCATAGTTTGAAGCTTCATAAGAAAACTTCTTTGCAGGATGTAAGGAAGTACTTTTTTAGTGTAAGAGTAGGTGATAATTGGAATTGGCTAAGCGAGGAGGTAGTTAATGCTAACTCAATCGATAGTTTTAAGGACAGGTATGATAATTATCACTAAGTACAAAATGGAACCTATGTTTACTCCTAGATCTCTCTCATTCTCTGTCTCTCGAAGTTGTACTCCTGTCACTGAGTAGTCAAGCTTGGGCCTTCTTGCACTTGTACCCATTCTCATTACCTTACATTTAGAAGTATTGAATTTCATTAGCCACTTTTCTGACCACTCATGGAGACTATTTAGATCTTCCTAAAGTTCTCTACCATTGTTCTCGATTCTTGCTTTCATCACAATCTTTGCGTCATCTGCAAACATATTCATGTATTAATTTACAAACTCTGGTAGGTCATTTACATATACAAGGAACAAAAGTGACTCTAAAACTGAACCCGGTGGAACTCCACTACCAACTCTTCTCCATTCAGGCACTGAGTGTCTTACTCTAACCCTCTGTTCCCTTCCTTCTAAGAAAGTTTTTATCCATTCCAAGACATTTCCACATATTCTAGCCATTGCTTGCAGCTTCTTAAAAAGTCTCCCATGTGGAACAGTGTCAAATGCTTTCTGGAAGTCTATGAATATGCAATCTACCCAGCCCTCTCTTTCCTGTCAGATTCGGCTTACCTCATCATAAAATTCTAATAAGTTTGTTACTGTTGATCTACCTTCTCTGAAGCCATGTTGTTTTTACTGACAAACAGCTGAAGGATTCCAAGTGAAGAGATATATGCTTCCTTAGTAGTTTCTCCATAACTTTGCAAACTATGCTGGCCAAGGAAACTGGTCTATTGTTTAGAGCCGTATCCCTCTATCCCTTTTTGAAGATAGGTATCACGTTTGCTTGTTTCCAGCATCTTGGAATCTCCCCTGACTCCAGTGACTTTAAATACGATACTTAGTGCTACTTATATTGAGTCTGAGCATTTATTAAGTATGTGAGGGGATATATCATCAGGACCTGTAGCCTTATGAACATCTAACTCCATCAGCGCTTTGCATACCTCTGTGGCTGAAAGGATGACGTTCTCTAATACCGGCCCAGGAGCCGTGTGTGTGTGTATATGTATATACATACGTATATATATATATTTATATATATATATATATATATATATATATATATATATATATATATATATATTATATATATATATATATATATATATATATATATATATATATATATATATATATATATATATATATATATATATATATATATATATATATATATATATATATATATATATATATATATATATATATAAGGTATATGAGTGAATGGCTTGGGGTGAATGTAGGGTTACATCAAGGTTGCGTAATGTCGCCATGGCTGCTTAATGTGTTTATGGATGAAGTGGTAAGGGAAGTACTGTAAATGAAAGAGCATTAGACTGAGGCTTGGAATTAGTGGGTGAGTATGGAAGGTTGTAAAAACTAAATCAATTGCTATTCACGGATGACATGTTGCTGCTAAGTGATGCTGAAAATGAACTGAATAGCTTGGTTAGGGCACATGAAAGGAGTTGCTAGTGAATATTGATAAAAGTAAAGGCAAGAGATGTACGAGGAGTGTTAATGTTGGCAGATTGAATGTAAGAGCGAATGGCGAGTTGCTTGAAGAAGTTGAGAGTGAGTATCTTGATCGCATGTGTCAAGATATGGACGAGTGGATGAAGAGGTACGGAATAGAGTGAAGGGAGTGAGTAAATGTGTAGGTGGGTTGAAAAGTGTGATGAGAGATAGATAATTAGGAATGAATGCAAAGAGAAGGATATATGAAGGTGTGATTCTGCCGACAGCATTATATGGAGCAGAGAACTGGAATCCAAGAGAGGCTGAAAAGAACAAGTTGAATGTTATGGAGATGATATGTTTAATATGTGTGATTGGTGTATTTAGAATAGACAGAGTAAGAAATGCTGAGATCAGGCAGAGAACGGGTGTTGAATGGAAGCTGTCAGAGAGATTACATCAGATAGTATTGAGTTGGTTTGGATTCATGGAAAGGATGTGTGATGAACGAATTGCAAAGACAGCGTGGAAGGCAAAAGTGATTGAATATAGGCCAAGAGGAAGACCTAGAATGAGATGGGTACATGGGATGGAAAGGGCATTGGATGCACGTGGAATGTTATTGGAGCAGGGAAGAGAGCGTGCAAGAAACAGGAATGAGTGGAGGAAGACTGTGTATAGTTGACACTGGCCAGTGGAATTTCTTGCACCTGCTAGGTCAGCAAACTGTGATGAACAGGTGTGATGGGAGTTGCCATGTGATGAAACGGGGTAAGTAAACCAACTGCGACTGTCGAGTCTCACGGAAAAATATCCTTCCCCGCATACCTTGTGGAGGACCCAAGCAGGGTGGTAGAGGGAAAATGTGGCAACCCTTTATCCCCAATGAGCTAAGAGGACTAGTTGAAGTATGTGTGGATCGTGGTGAATGCATGTGTTTTGGCTCGACCACCCCCTTTACAAGGGGGAATGAGGCCATGATGTGTGTGTTTGTGTGTGTGTGTGTATTTTACGAATTGAGTTATGTGATCGCATTAAGAAATGTTGTTTATTTTTTATATCATGATGGCCACTGAATCTTTTGCATTTTGGATTGTTTTAGTACTTCTGTCATTGTTTCCGTCAGTTTTTTTTTTTTATTCATATGCAGCTGGTGTTTGTAAATGGCTACTTGAAGACTAGAGGTGGCATTGGTTTAGAGTTTTACTGCTGAGTGCCTTTCATAACTCCAACCCTCTCCACTGATCGGGGCTTAGAAACGGCAGCTATCTGAGCTAGTTTGTTCCTCCCGTGGCTATAATCTTTTTGGAACTTAATTGTAAAAACCAAAATAATCAGGGAATGATTATTTGATACATTTGTCTACTACAATAACTGTCAATATTATTGTTGCTGTTACATATCGCACTGTCTCTCGTGTACTACTACTACTACTACTACTACTACTACTACTACTACTACTACTACTACTAGTAGTAATAGTAGCAGCAGTAGTAGAAGCAGTAATAGTGGTAGAAGTAGAAATAGCTACTACTGTTATTGTTGCTGTTGGAGTGGTGTCTTGAAGCCATTACTTCAGGGCTTCGCAATAGAACTAAGTTTATATATATATATTATATATATATATATATATATATATATATATATATATATATATATATATATATATATATATGTAGTCTCCGTGGCAAAATGGTAGCGTCTGCGACTCTGAAGCGGCAGGTCGAGGGTTCGCGCCCCGTCACGGACTGAGGTTAGTAAGGGCATACACTCAGGGTAACGATTACATCTGCCAAAACAAGTCCTTCGTAAGAAGGCAACCGTCCTAGCCCTTAGTAGAAAAGGGAGTTCGTGACGTAAAACCGAATCAATCATATATATATATATATATATATATATATATATATTATATATATATATATATATATATATATATATAATGCTTTGTTCCGGTTTTACGTCACGGATTCCCTTTCCTACCAAGGGCTAGGGATGTGACCTTCTTGCAAAGGACTTGTTTTGGCAGATGTAATCGTTACCCTGAGTGCATGCCCTTGCTAACCTCAGACCGTGACGGGGCGCAAACCCTCGACCTGACGCCTCAGAGTCGCGGACGCTACCGCTTGAACCACGATGACTACTACTACTACTACTACTACATAATAATAATAATAATAATAATAATAATAATAATGATAATAATAATAATAATAATAATAATAATTCAACTTGAAAGGTTGCTGGCTTACCTCGGCTAAGCTCTCCCCTCACCCCCGCAAAAAAAAAAAAAAAAATTGTCCTCAAATAGGTAATAAATTGCGTTTGATTTTACCATTGTTAACTGAAGTAGTAAAGGTAATATAACAGTCTGTCGTTGTTAAAGAGAGAGAGAGAGAGAGAGAGAGAGAGAGAGAGAGAGAGAGAGAGAGAGAGAGAGAGAGAGAGAGATTATGAAAATTAAAAATTATAATTGTACAGATAGCTAGATATGAAGGTGCTATATAAAATAGATGACTAAAAAAAATGAAACGAAATGAATGAATGTATCAACGTATAATTATGAAGATGTATTCACAGTCTGTTACATATATGAAGTCAGAATTAAAATTTCTACTTCTTTTGCTCATACATAGACTTCCTGCAGTAACTTCACATCTCCGTTTTCCTTATACGTATTCATTGTTCCTCTCTCTCTCTCTCTCTCTCTCTCTCTCTCTCTCTCTCTCTCTCTCTCTCTCTCTCTCTCTCTCTCTCTCTCTCTCTCAACGACAGACTGTTATATTACCTTCAACACTTGAGTTAACAATGATAAAATCATGTTAAATCTATTACATTTTTGCAGTATATATATATATATATATTTTTATTTTTATTTTTTATTTTATTTTTTTATTTTATTTTATTTATTTATTTTTTTTTTGTGAGGGGAGAGCTTAGCTGAGATAAACCAGCACCCTTTCCAGTGGAATAATTAGCAGTAACGGGTAATCTCTCTCTCTCTTTCTCTCTCTCTCTCTCTCTCTCTCTCTCTCTCTCTCTCTCTCTCTCTCTCTCTCTCTCTCTCTCTCTCTCTGCGTATTTTGACCTTGGATTCTTAGAGCACATTTGCTATATTTGTGTTTATATGATAATTTTCCTCCATGTAAGTTGTTTGGTTCTCGTATTTCACACATGAGCTTACCTAATCTAGTGGCGTCGGCATTATACTCGTATATTCACTGTTCCATATTTCGATTCATACATATTTATTATGTATTAAAAGACATGACCTGTAATCATAATTTATATATATATATATATATATATATATATATATATATATATATATATATATATATATATATCTGCACCCATATTCTTGAGGTGAAATTCACAAGGAAAATAAAATAGTTTTCACAGCTCGGTAAAGATAAAGACGGCATTTTGGGAATATAAATAAATAAGTAAATAAAAGATATGAAGAATACAATTTATCGCAGGAAGTGTAACGCGCGAGTGCAGTCGAATCCGGTAACCGAACACATGTTCACGATGGACCCCTACATATGTGTAAAGTGTATTGTACCGTATATTAATTATTTTTATTTATGTATTTATAAGACCGTTTAAGTATCCTGAGTGAAATTATTAGACTAAGTGAGAGGTGAAGTAACTTTATATTCGTGTCTATCTTTTTATCGATGAGGATTTAACGACATTATTTGCTCAGTGAGAGAAAACAATATTGAAATAAAAATCTTGTTATTCTTATGAACACACACAGACACACAGACACACGCACACATACATATATACATTTTCTACAGTCAGTATTTACAGTAGAAAATACCCCACCCCCTCAGATTGCAGTGATAGAAGCTCAAGGGCCGGTATTAGAGAACATCAACCTTACAGCCACAGAGGTATGCAAAGCGCTGATGGATTTAGATGTTCATAAAGCTACAGGTCCTGATGACATATCCCCTCATGTGCTTAAAAAATGCGCAAACACAATATCAGTGGCACTAAGTATCATATTTAAGGAGTCACTGGAGTCGGGGGAGATTCCAAGATGCTGGAAACAAGCAAATGTGATACCTATCTTCAAAAAGGGAAGGAGGGATACGGCTCTGAACTATAGACTAGTTTCCTTGACCAGCATAGTTTGCAAAGTTATGGGGAAACTACTAAGGAAACATATCTCTCTACACTTGGAATCCTTCAACTTTTTGTCAGTGAGGCAACATGGCTTCAGAGAAGGTAGATCAACAGTAACAAACTTATTAGAATTTTATGATGAGGTAAGCCAAATCTTACAGGAAAGAGAGGGCTGGGCAGATTGCATATTCCTAGACTTCCAGAAAGCGTTTGACACTGTTCCACATGGGAGACTTATTAGGAAGCTGCAATCAATGGCTAGAATAGGTGGAAATGTTTTGGAATGGATAAAAACTTACTTAGAAGGAAGGGAACAGAGGGTTAGAGTAAGACACTCAGTGCCTGAATGGAGAAGAGTTAGTAGTGGAGTTCCACAGGGTTCAATTTTAGGGCCACTTTTGTTCCTTGTATATGTAAATGACCTACCAGAGTCTGTAAATTCATTCATGAATATATTTGCAGATGATGCAAAGATTGTGAAGAAAGTAAAAAACGAGAACAATGGTAGAGAACTTCAGGAGGATCTAAATAATCTGCATGAGTGGTCAGAAAAGTGGCTAATGAAATTCAATACTTCAAAATGTAAGGTAATGAGAATGGGTACAAGTGCAAGAAGGCCCAAGCTTGACTACTCGGTGGCTGGAGTACAACTTCAAGAGACAGAAAATGAGAGAGATCTAGGAGTAAACATACTGGCAGATTTGTCTCCAGAGATACATATAAATGGTATAGTAAGGGCAGCATATGCATTCTTATCAAATGTAAGGGTAGCCTTCAGGCACATGGACAAGGAAATGTTCAGAAATATTTATGTAACCTATGTGAGGCCAAAACTCGAATATGCAGCCCCTTTTTGGAATCCGCACTTGAAAAAGCACATAGCTAAGCTGGAAAAAGTTCAAAGACGTGCCACGAAACTGGTGCCAGAAATACACAATCTCAGTTATGATGAGAAGCTGAGGGAATTAAACTTACCATCACTCGAAGCTAAAAGAGTGAGGGGGGATATGGTGACAGTCTTTAAATTCCTTCATGGTTATGATAGAGTGGATAGGGATCGGTATTTTGATATGGCTGGCTCTTGAACTAGAGGTCATAGTTTGGAGCTTGGTAAGAAAACTTCTTTGCAGGATGTAAGGAAATACTTTTTCAGTGTAAGAGTAGTTGATAATTGGAATTGGCTAAGCGAGGAGGTAGTTAATGCTATCTCAATCCATAGTTTTAAGGACAGGTATGATAAGTAT
>JAXCGZ010005732.1:35000-77500 GCA_037179515.1 Halocaridina rubra | reverse complement strand
CTTTAACACTCTTACTCTTAATTAATTCCTCTCAGTATTCTTTAGTGGTTCAAATTCTCTACTCGGAAGGTGACAGACTCGCGTTCGAGTCCACGATCGAGCGATATGAAGGCTTTCCAACTATAATTCCCCAGCTTCAGTCTGTATCTGTCCACCTCCATAATTCTAACTAATAGTAACACAGCCAGAAAAAAAGAAAAAAGTTCTTAGAGCTGAACTGGTTAAACTGTTTCTTTCCTCTCAAACAATGGGTTTTACCTTAATGAGCTTTTCTTCTAGAAATTGTAGTTATTACTAGTGTTCTCCAAGGTCATCGAGGCATTGTCGGATATCCGTTAGGGTATGGAAACAATGAGTCAGATAGGTCTTAGTATTATTTTTAGCTTTCTATACAGTACAGAGCAGTAGATTTCATTTCGGACTCCTACCACTTAAGTCTAATTTATGAAGATTTTAGCCAAGGTAATTATGGTTTGGACCCTAGGGGACACTGCTTCCTCATTTTTTAAAGAAATTTTGTATTTATCTAATTGTTCTCGTGAGAAAGAGCCCGATGCTCGTAACTCCCTGTCACCGGGTTGGTTTCAATTTTTGCTCACTAACTCTTATTTATCCTTAAAACTGAAAGCATTTTGCATTTACTGTTCTCTTGCTTGACAAATTAAACTATCAACTATTTTTATGCTAAAAGTAATTTATATCCTACAAAGATCTTTTCTTACTAAGCTTTAAACTGTTACCTCTAGCTTTAGAGCCATCCATATCAAAGTATTGCTCCCCATCCACACTGCCAATCCATAAAGGAATTTAAAAAACTTCTAGCTTCAAGTGATGGTAAGTCTGAAGTTTTCAGACTTTCCTTATAATTGAGATTACCTATCTCTGTTATAAGCGTTTTAGAATATCTTTGAAATGCCCTAATTTTATATAAATGATTTTCAAATATAGACTTTGGAAGAGTGCTGCAAATATTTCTAATATTTCCTTGTCCATGTTCCTCAAGGGCACCCTTGTGATGCTTGCTAAGGAAGCATATGCTGCCTTTACTAAGCCATTTATATTCATATTTTGGAAACAACTACCTAAACATGGATCTTCGTTTACTCTTTCCCAGTGTCATTACTTTTAATTTTGAAATATAGCATCTCATTAACACTTTTCTTACCACGTATGCAGAACATTTAGATCTTCTCTAAGTTAATTACCACTATTTTGGTCTTTTACTATCTTAGCAGTTTTTACTTCATTAGCAAGCACATATAAAGATGCTTTTACTAGCTCGAGCAGATCATTAATATATAAGGAAGAGAAGTAACTCTAAATCTGGTCCCTACAGCTAATCTTTTTCCAGTCAGACAGTACATGTCTTACTCTCACCTCCTGTTGCCTTCCACCTGAAAAAGTTTTATCCACTCAAACGCATTTCCACCACTTCCCACCATTATTTACAAATTCTTGATAACTCTTGTATGTGGGACTGTATTAAATGCCTTCTGAAAATTTAGAAATATTTAATCTGCTAGCTCTCTCTTTTTTGTGAAATTAGGCCAACATCATCATAGAATTCTAGTAAGGTTATTAGAGCTGCCTTCTCTGTAGCCAAGTTGTCTCACTGACAAAAAGTTAAACGACTACAAGCGAAGAAAAATGTGTTTTCTGAGTAGATTCTCCTTAACATTACAAACTATATAAGTCATTGAAGCAGGCTTATGGCTTAGAGCTGTGTCTCTCCTTCCCTTTTTGAAGTTAGGTACCAAATTTTTTGTTTACAGTATCTTGGAATCTCCCCAGATTCCAATGCTCAAATGTGATGCATAGTTCTCCAGATAGGCCTATTGGTGTTGCACAATTCTATAGTGCATCAGTGGCTCTTTCATCAGGCCCTACAGTTTTCTGATCGTCTAATTCCATCAACACTGTGCATGCTTCTGTAGATGCATAGACTATGTTCTCTAATACTGGGAAATTTTTTCTCATCTCTGCAATACTGACTGAAACTCCTTGCTAATTTCATGCAGATCGCTTCTTCTGTCTTAGGCATGCTTCTGTCTTCTGTCGTTTCTAACTTTGATAATTGATGTTTAATCTTTAGTTGTAACTTTCCTCATAATATCTCTCATATGCCCTCTCTGCCTCTCTAATTTTGCCAGGCATTCATACTATTCTCATCCTATACCTGTTCTATCATATGTCTCTTCACTCCTTTTCCCTCTTACATTAATAATTCGTATTTGGTATATGATAAGCAACTGCTAACCATCCTATCATATTCCTCACGAAGGATATTGTAGATATTTTGTACAGATTTGTTGTTAAATGTAATTCCTCACTCAATATTTGGAAAATAATGCTTACATTTCTATATTTTCATTTTGCATAGTTCTTCCTCATTTCTTTCTAGATTCCCCTACTCTCAGGCAGAGCAACTTCAATGTTATATTCCATCAACAACACTCAGTTGTCACTCTTTCCCATCAGTGGCTCATAATAAATTTTTTCAATACCCAAGCGCCAATGGTTAACCTCCTCCCCTAGCCCTTATTAGTTCTACATGTTTGTGTAAGAAATTACCTTTCACACATTCTAGGACTCTTGTCCCAAAAGAATCCTCTTCAGTGAGTGAGTCAAGACTATTTCAGCGTACAGTACTTCTCGATAAGTAGAATATCCATAATCAGTATTCTACAGTTCTCTCATGTGCAGTCTTACAACTGAATTTGTCGCTTTAAGTGTCCCCATATTAATTTCCTCATACTAAATCTAGACTTTGTTAATATGTTGGTGAGTTATGTACTATAGCTAGTACAATGCTTTCTGAACTCTTACTTGCACGAGTAACTATGAATTCCTTGAACTCACTGCTTTTAGCAAAACTGTATTTACTTATTCAAACTGGAACCTTTTACTTACAAGCAACACTATCCCTCCACCAGTCCTCTCAGATCTTTCAAGTCTAATTATTTTGTAACTGTTAAGATAAATTGTGGCACCCTATATTAACAATGTATAATAACAATGTTCGAGTAACTGGAGAAGCAGTGAGTACAGATGAGGAATGAACTCGAAAGTTTGTTGAAAGTCTTGATGAAATAATTATGAAAGAAGGTATTTTAAATGTACATGCTTGGTGGGAATACCGTGGCTTTTAAGATGAAGCCTTTGATAATTTATTATTCTGAAAACATGCTGGCATTCAAAAATGGGAACAAGCACACGCTGGCCAACTACTTTTGATCTAACCCTAAAGCATTAATGATGCTGGCACTGTTTGAAGACTGATTCCTGAATTGTTTTATTCCTCAATTTTGTGAATATTGTTTAGAGAAAGAAATTCCTTTCGAGATTTTATTGGTCTTAGATAATGTGCCTGGACATCCACATCATTTAGCCAATCTCCATCCCAATTTAAAAGTGATTTTTCTGCCAAGTATGACTCCACCATCTAGATTGTAGACCAAAGTTTGATTACTACATTCAAGGTGAACTCTATCCGAGCCACCTTTGCCCAAGCCATAGGCACTACAGATGCTGACCTAGAACTATCATCGTGAGGCATTTGGAAATAGTAAATTTTTATTTTGTTTTATCAATAATGTTGTCATCACCTGAGAGTAAGGAAGAAGTTCATCAGTTGGATCTGGAAAAAGTGTGTTAAATGCTATGTTTATAGTTTTGAAGGATTTGACAAAACATGACGTGATTTTGACAAGAAATAGCAAACTGGCGAAAGAAATTTCTTTGAAGTGCGAAGAGGAATATCTTGAGAAGTTGCTAGACCAATCCCTGGAGAATTTAGAATGAAGAGCTGATTACTTTTGAAGAAGAAAAAATGGTGGAAAATAAAAGAACTTTGGGAAGGAATAGCAGAGGAGGAGCCAGAAAAAAAATTCACCACTGAGGGATTAACAGATTTATCTCGGCTAAATAAACTTCTTACACATTTTGAGGGCATGAACTCAAATACTGAATATTATGCAAGTATTGAATGAATGATACATATTACTTTGTGTCCGTATCATAAAAATTACTAGGAGAAAAAGGAATGAACATTTCAGGCTGAGGTCAGCATGTTTTAAAAAAAACTCCTCTGGCTACCTGAATACTGCCCCCATGATGATATTAACTATCCACAGCTAAGCACGAGTGAGCAGTTAGATATTTTCTGTTTTTGTATAGTTGTGTGCTTTGCACATTAAATGTCTATATTTTGTACCTGTATTGTATTTTTGTATAGTACAGTATATATGTATGTTTTGAAAATATGTAATAAAAAGTTATGATGATTACATGGGTAAGAGAGTGATGGCGATGGAAGCTGAGGGCAGGAGGAAAAGCCAAGGCCTAAGCTAAGATGGATGGATTGTGTGAATGAGGATTCAAGGGAGGAATGGACAAGAGATGATCTGATGCAATACCGAGGATATTGAGTCTGATTAGTCAAGAACATTGACCCCACATAAACGAGGGTATATGAGTAGTGAAAGAAGAAGAAGAAATATGTTTTGCAAATGTTAAGCCAATTGTTATATACAGTGTGTGTGAATTAACCTATCAAAGATGAAAATGAGAAATATAAAATTATGTGTTCAGAGATAATACAAATGGTATGAAATGTAAAGAAACAGTAAGAATGCAAAAAAAGAATACAGTCATGTCTACTGATTGAATAAACGCTTTGAAAATTTATAATATATAAAAATGGTTGATTATGTATACATTGTGTAGAAAGGTGATAAAAATGTTCTAACAGTACAGTACGGAAATGAACTAAGAAAATGGTGATACAAAGGTTATAACAGTTATGAACTAACAAACCGAAGAAGAAAAGGTTAAAACAATGTAAACCTACGAAAATGGTGAGAAAAAGGTTAAACACAAAGCCAAGCAAAATGACTTGTAGACACTATAATTTTAGTATGCAATATGCTATACATATGGGTATTTTTGGTTATGAAATAAAGGGCTGGTTTATGACCACATTGGCTCACAGCCAGGTATTCAGAACATATCATGGTCATAAGCTTATGGCAACCTGTACTTGACTTAAGTAACGAAGATTGTGTTCAGATTGGATGCTGAATGTACTTCTACGAAAGATTAGAAGCCAAAAGCAAGATGCCAAAAGGCCACAAACCCGAATTAACATAAAACCGAAGGGACATAAGGTCGAACAGACGAAGCCTAACGAACAAGAGGCCGAAAAGATGTTTCTCCAATGGACAAAAAAAAAAGCCATATCCCCTTAAGAATACCCCAAAGGGGTATATCAGTTTGAAAAATTATGTTCTTTTGTTCTTTTGACAGTTAAATCATAAGTGCCAGATTGGTGAAATGGTCATTAAGCCTAGTAAGTATATGTTTTCTGGTAGTAGAGTCCCTTAAAAATACCCATTTTTTACCGCCAAAATTTTTTATCTCTTTTAAAACAATTATTGGATAATTTTAAAAAATATTTTTTTTTCTCTACTCTCCAATTTTCTAATAAAATATAAATTGAAAAAACTTTTTTCAATCATTTCATGTTCAGTACATCACAGTCATGGTACGATCCAATTTGCTTTAAGTTCTTTATTTCTGGTTTTTTTATTTCTATTTTTCTTCCACAAATATAACATTTACGATGTTTTTCCTCATACACAGTTTTCAAATTGTTTTAACTCTTTTTAGGGTACTGTATTTTTAAGGGGCTGTTGGCCTATTTTTTGTTTTTATTTACGTCTGGTCCGTTTGGCCTCATGTCTGTTTGACCTTATGTCCATTCAGTTTTATGTATGTTCGGCTTTGTGTCATTTCGGCATCTTGGTTGCGGCTTCTTGTCTTCGGGAAAAGTGCATTTGGCTTCCCGACCAAACATCAACAAAGACAGTTTTCTTGCTAATGCATCCAAAGATATACCACCTCTTTATTGAAGTACTTGCCAATGTTAACACGTCCATACCCTGTCAGCCTCGGTATGTTGAGTGTTTCTCTCTGAAACATGAGCTGCAGTGTCTAATTTGACAAGAAATAGGACTTGAAGATATGAAAACTAAGCGTTTGACAGACTGGGTACTTTATAGTCAATATTGCTTTGCATTTATATGTTAGAGTGATTGAGTTTAATTAAAAAAATATTGTTTGGTGACTTTGAATAACATATATATGTCCAGTATTTCTGCATCTTTTGATATGGTACTGGAATAGTTGCATTTTTATAATTCCCTGATAATCATCCTTGATAATCTATATCCAACAATAACACATATGTTCTGAACTCTTGAATACTGTTCCTCTGTACGGATGTACAGCCAAGGTGTAACAAAGAGCTTTTGCTGGACTGTTTTCGATCATTATTAAAATGTTTGTCTCTTGTTATGTTCTGTCTGTGTTTTAATGTTATTGATATAAATTTTAGGTAGATTAAAAGTACTTCTTCATTGTACAGGAAACAAATAAGAGGATGAAGTTGAGATAGTTATTGGGAACTTTATGTAGAGATGCTTGTTCAAATGTATCTCATAATTGTTTAATGATGATTGATATTCACCTTCCATGAATTGTAATAGAAAAGAAATTCATATCTTCCATGGCTTATTAGCATCTACATTATTTCATTGTAATCTAATTATAAAAAAATCATAGCAATCAATCTCCCCAAAAGCATACTGCTTAACTGTATATGATAAAGATTCTTTCATGCTTTTAAATATAATTAATGCATGAATTCTCTTTTCAGTTCATAGAACAGCATGTTATATTTTTGCATATTGCTCATTATTAGTATAGGATTGTTTTTTTAAAAGGATCAAGGTACACAACACCAAGCTCGGAACAATCAAGGGTTTTAGCTCTGCTAGAAGAATTGCTATTTTTTTCTGCATTCAGTTATAGCTTTGCTACATACGATGAAATCTTGATTGTAACTCTTATAACATTGTTGTAGCCATTGACTCACTTTTATATATTAATTTAGATTATATGATTTGCTGTATCGGTTACTTTTATGTGGTGCATGCTCAGAAATTATGATATAATTTTTTTATATTACAAGCTATCCTTTGGAAGGGCTCAGTATGTTGAGGTAAGTTTAATTATTGTCTAGTGTAATAAGTTTACCCAGTACTATAAAAAAACTTGACATAAAGAATTTCTCGGAAATTCAGTCTCTGGTTTTTTCATATCTGGTTTTGTATAACCTAAATCACCAGGTAAGGTAGCTTTTTTAGATAGTTAAAACTAATGCTCCCCTTCTTATGAACATTCGCCGATACGAACAAAGACCTACCCATTATCTACCCATGTAATAATGTATTTATTACCGTTCTGTACTGTATTATTGCAGTATTATTATTTTATTATAATTCTTTAATACTTTAAACTTTATGTTTTATGCCTGTAGTTAAGTGTGTTCAGTAATGCATATGTATGTACTGTACTGTTCTTTTTTTACCCAAACTAAACTTACGAACAATTCTGCTCACAAACGGACTTTTGGGACCTAACTCATTTGTAAGCACGGGAGTGTCTGTATTATTAAGACTGAGTCAAAGTTTAACATTAAGCTTCCATTATTCAATCTTCGTACAAAAATAGTTCCCTCATATCGGTGTTTAATTTAAAAACCAATGATCTTTCAGATTGGCTAATAGTGTAATTTATTATCCACCCCCAGACAGATATGGAGAGAAGATGCCATTACTATAGAGGTTTTCTATTGTATTTCAATTTACCTCCTCCCTCTGAGGGAGGAGTAGATTACTTCCCTCGTGTTCTGCTGCCTGTCCCAAGAGACGACTAAACGGTGCAGAGGAGGGGGATTGAGAATCATCTCTGAGTTGTATTTCTACATATAGCCAAGAGACATGGGGGAATTCTGGCAGGAGAGATCCAGCTAGAACCCTAGATATTGGGCCTCTTGATGTGTGTGCTTGTGGTGTTGGTAAAAATGAGAGGGAGGAGATTGGTAATAAGTTTGTGGAGGGAAAGATGGATGTGCTTGCTCTGAGTAAAACTAAGATGAAAGGGAATGGTGATGTGACTTTTGGGAGTGTGGAAGGTAGGGTATCTGGAGTTGAGAGAGGGCAAGGAAGAGAGGGAGTGACGTTGCTGGTAAATGAATAGATGAGTAGGTGTGTGGTGGAACGAAAGAAAATATCTTCTCAAATATTAGTGGCTAAAATGAGACTGGGATGGGAGGCTTGTGTGCTTGTGAGTGCATATGGCCCTGACAGTGAAAGAAGAGAGGAAGAAAGAGAAGAATTTTGGATGAAATTGAACTAGTGTGTGGAAGACTTGGAAGCGAATATGAATGTAGTGTTGATGGGAGATTTGAATGCTAGAGCCAGAAGATGATGTGATTGGGAAGAATGGAGTAGCTGTAAGGAATGAGGGCGGAGAGAAAAAGAAATGTGTACTGAGAGAGAGATGTTGATTGCCAATACTGTATTTAAAAAGAAGGATGTGCACAATTATATATGGGTCAGAGTAGATAATGGTAGAGTAGTTGACAGAACATAAATGGATTATTTTGTGGTCGACAGGAGGGTGATTGGAGGAGTATTGGAAGTGAATGTTGTGAGAGATGCTAGTGGTGGAATATCTGATCATTATTTAGTGGAAATAGAGTGAGAGTGGAGAGAATTGGAGAAAGAGGAGAAGCGACAGAGTAAAGGAGGTGCTAAGAGAGAGTGAAATGAATAAGAAAGAGAAAGGCTGTGAGTATAAGGCTAGTTCGAGTAAGGTGTGAAATGTAGTGAAAGAGAAAGTGTAGGAGGGTGTGGAAGAAGAATGGGGCTGTTTCAAGGAGGAAGTTGTGCAGTGTGCGAAAGGAGACTAACAGGTGAAAGTAAAAGTAGTGAATGTTGGTACGAGCAAATGAGTGCAATAGTGGCAGAAAAGAAGCAGGCATATTAGGTATGGTTGTAGGTAGGTAATGTAAATGCATATGAAGGGTATAGTTCAAAGAGTAGGTTAGCGAAGCGCATGATGAGGGAGACAGAGAGAGAAGCAGATGCAAGATGGGGTAGATGCTTGTCTGAGAATTTTGAAAGGAATAAAAAGATGTTTTGGAAGGAAGTGAAAGAGTGAGGAAAGGTGAGTCTGGTAGGGTGGAAAGGGTGAAAGGAGCAGAAGGGCAATTGCTGGTGGATGAAATAAAGGTGAGAGAAATGGACTGAGTATTTCAAGGAACTGCTTAATAAGGATGATGATATAGAGGCAGAGATTGTGGATGTGGGAATTGAATGGAGAATGCCAATTTTTGGTGATGAGAATGACAGAGAAATAACGAAAGAAGAGATACATTTGGCACTGAGTGCTGTGAAAGCAGGTAAAGCACCAGGGATAGATGGGTGTCATGTTGAAGTCTTGTCAAAAGATGGGGAGGCATTAGTAGACTGAATGGTTAGGTTGCTGAATGTATGTTTCAGTTGATTGCAGGCGTGCATTTTTAGTTCCACTTCATAAAGGGAAAGGAGATAAGTATGAGTGCAGTAGTTTCAGAGGAATTAGTTTGTTGAGTGTAGTTGGTAAGGTATATGGAAGAGTGTTAATAGAGAGAATTAGGAAAGGTACTGAGAGACTGATTGGGGAAGAGCAGTGTGGGCCCAAGAGAGGAAGAGGATGTGTGGACCAGGTGTTTGTGGTAAGACAGGTGTATGAGAAGTTTTTGGAGAAAGATTTTGTGCTTTTATGGACTTAGTGAAAGCATATGACAGGGTTGATAGAGAGGTGGTGTGGAATGTTTGGCGACTATATGGAATAGGTGGAAGTTTGTTGAATGCAGTCAAGAGATTTTACTTGAATTGTATGAAAGTTGGGAATGGTATGAGTGATTGTTTGAGGTGAATGTAGGGTTGTGTCAAGTTTGTGTAATGTCACCATGATTGTTTAATGTGTATATGAATGGAGTAGTAAGGGAAGTAAATAAAAGAGCATTAGGTAGAGGCTTGGAACTAGCTGGTTAGTATAGAAGGTTGTGGAAATTGAATCAGTTGCTATTTGCGAATACTGTGGCTGATACTGAGAATGAACTGAACCATTTGGTGACTGAGTTTGTTAGGGTGTGTGAAAGAAGGAAGTTGCAAGTGAATATTGGTAAAAGTAATGTTATGAGATGCATGAGGAGTGTTAATGTTGGAAAATTGAATGTAGGAGTGAATGGGGAGTCGCTTGATGAAGTTAAGAGTTTTAAGTATCTGGGGTCTCATGTATCAAGTAGTGGACGAGTGGATGTGGAGGTAAGTCATAGAGTGAAGGAAGTGTGTAAATGTCTTGGTGGGTTGAAAAGTGTGATGGGAAATAAGTATTTGAGAATGAATGCAAAGAGAATGATATATGTAGGTATGTTTGTGCCGACATCATTATATGGAGCAGAGACTTGAAATGCTATAAAAGATGTAAGGAACAAGTTGAATGTAATGGAGATGAGGTGTTTGAGAGGTATGACTGGGGTATCAAGAATGGATAGAGTAAGAAATGAGGGTGTCAGCCAGACAACGGGTGTTAAAAGGAAGCTGTTGGATAGGTTTGATCAGAGAGTACTGAGTTGGTTTGAACACATAGAATGGATGACTGATGAGCAAATAGCAAAGAGTGTGTGGAGTGCAGAAGTGATTGGAGTTAGGCCAAGAAGAAGACCTGAAATGAGATGGATGGATGGTGTGAAAAGGACATTGAATGCATGCAAGAGATAGGAATGAGTAGAGGAAGATTGTGTATAGGTGATGTGGGCCAAAGGGATTTCTTGCACCTGCTATATCTGAATTGTGATGGACGGGTGTGAGGGGAGTTGCCATGGGATGAAGCAGTGGGGGTAAACCAATTGTGGCTGTCGGGCATCATTTTAAAATATCCTTCCCCACTTACCTTGTGGGTGTCCCAAGCAGGGTGGTAGAGGGGGAAATGTGGCAACCCTTTATCCCCAAGGAGCTAAGAGAAGTAGTTAAGTTATGTCAGGATCATGGTGAATGTGTGTATGTATATGTATGTATTTAAATTAGGTTCAATACTGAATTAGCAGACTTAGTCTGAAATTTCGTTATATATGCAGTCTCACGTTGTTTTGTTGGTAGAAAGATAATGCAAAAGTAATGCAATAGCTCATCTTCATGCTACCAAGGGGGAATCGCCTGGTTCGGTTGTGGTGATATCATCATAACATTATGTAATCTTTGAATTATGGCCAAAAATATAAATTGAATAACCGTGTAAATAGATAGTGGAAAGTAGCTGTATGGGGGGAAGATATATTCAGATTTCTTTGTCTTTGTCTTTAGGTTTAACCCTACATGGGGTCACTGTTTCTTGATAGCATTTCCTACCTTTTTCTGTCTCGTGTATCCTGTTCCCTTAGCTCCTTATCCTGTTTATCATTTGGTACATTATCCTTCCATTGGAATCAAGAAATATTCAATATAAAGATTAGACAAAGTTTCAGCTTGTGTATGTGTCCTCCATCCTGAAAGATATGATCATATTATCAAGAGGGTAGTAGGTAAGGTGGAAGAAAATGCAAAGAGGTAGAATTATGTAAATAAAGAAAAGTGATTCGATTATAATTGTCAGTAAAGCTTAGAATAATAGATATATTACAATAACTAATGTTTTAAGCACTGCAATAACTGAAAGTAAAAAAGCAACTTTCAAATGACCGAATATGAAGAATTGGGTCCATAAAGTTTTAAACTACAAAATGTAATTAAGAGACTCTTGGCTAATAAATAAGAGGGGGAGACTCCTGACTTTCTATAAGGTAATATTGATAGAAACCCTGGTGGATAGTTATATGAGGTTTGATGCTTCTGACAGATGCATTATTCTAAGGCTGCAATTCCTTTTCGTTGAACTGAAGCATTAACGATTCTCTTCTTGGCACTTATATATATATATATATATATATATATATATATATATATATATATATATATATATATATATATATATATATATATATATATATTTTTTTTTTTTATTATTATTTTTTTTTTTAAGAGTGTGATAGATATATATATATATATATATATATATATATATATATATATATATATATATATATATATATATATATATATATATATATATATATATATATATATATATATATATATATATATATATATATATATATATATATATATTCTAATTAGCTTCTGTCAAGACCTACTACAGAAAAATTGAAGTCTCTCTAAAGACGTATATTATAGTAAAATAAAGTGTTGAAAGTTTTATTTATGATATACTGTACTTGATCATTATGGCTAAGTAATTGAATACTGTACTTATTTTTGTCAGAAATGTTTCTTTCTTTAGCCAGTGTCATTTTGTTGACATAAGCAAAAGGAAAATGTGGCAGGAGAGAAGATAAAATGGAAAGCTTTATCATCTTTCTGATCATAGACATTCTATAAATGTTACAATTATGCAGTTTGTGTGGAGTGAACAAGACAATCTTATGCCAGTACTCTTATCTAAGACCAGATCTCAGGTTTTTTCGTTTAACCTGGCTTCATCATGATGGCTTGATCTCGCTTACTTAATATTTGTCAGTTTAGCTGTACATTATTGCTTTATGTAGTGAATTGATATAGACTGGCTACTTAATATTTAGTTATTACTTATGACATATTTCTATGCTATAATGAATTTAGAATTTTAAAGTTTATATTTGTTAATGTGTTGTACTCTTATGCAGCTTATATTTTGCAGATTCGGGGTTCTCAATGTCTGTACGAATACCCAAGAAAAGTCAAAATAGTGGAGGTTGGTCCTAGAGATGGCCTGCAGAATGAAAAATCACTCGTTCCAACTGATGTAAAAATTGAATTTATAAATAGGTTATCATTAGCAGGACACCAGGCTGTGGAGGTTACAAGGTATGAAATTTTTTAATACAGTATTGTGAATATGAAAGTCAATACGGGGTTAAAACTTAGGATATTTTGAAGTAATGATAATATCTCTTGTTTTAAGTTTAAATGTAATAATAAAATTTAAAGATAATTGAAATTTATTCCTGAATAAAGTTTATCTTTGTCTATTTTCATAAAGTATACATATGTAGAAAATAAATATTAATGAGAAAGATATCAAGCACATAGATACAAATTTTATATTCATTATGGTTTAAACTTTTTGTTTATATTCTTAATGAGAATAATTTTTGATTTTCCACAAGTTTTCTGTATGTTTATTGCAATATGGTGTTTTATGACTTTTCTTGATTGATTGTAATGTTTTCATCTGAGCATTTGTGGAATATGTCTAGTGGTTAAGTAGAAATTAATTTTCCTTTGTTTAGTGATATATCACAAGCAGATTGAATCCTGACCTTAAGAAAGAATTGGTAGATGCCTTTACTCTGAATGAGAGTCTGTGTAGAGTTTATTTCTTTGTTATTAGGGGGCACTAAATCTAGATTTGATACCTGGAAATCCTATCCTAACGGCTTCTATTTTTAAATACCTTCCATTTTATATTAGAAATCCTAAAGGTGAGATTCTTTACTTCAAGAATTCTAATGATTGCTTACTTCATTTCAAAGCTAAGATGTGTAACAGTCACTCAAGCAATTGCTGTATGAGACATTGCTATCACTGTATATTTAATGAAAAAATTAGTAATATGTTTTCATTTCTTCCCACATCCATCAAGCAGTAAGAATCACAATAATCAACTTCTGAATTGTTGATGCACCTATCACTCTTAATGTACTGGAAAATATAATATATGTTATCAGTCGTTTCTTAAATGCTATAAATTGTATGATTTTGTGCAGCCCATCAAGAAAATTATGTAAATAGTGTAAAGCTACAGTTTTGTACTAAAAGGAGGACTTGTATTGGATGGCTGGAAGTGTAACTGTAGAGTGAGGCAGAATCCCAGCCTACAATGAATGACATTAATATATAGATTAAATGTAGTATGCATTAGGCCAACCAAACCCTGCAATAGGTTCCGTAAAGATATCATACCTATAACAGACTCATCACTGTTTTTAACTTTGCCATGCATTTAATGATTCCAAGTAGAGATCTTCGTAGAACATAAAATTTTCTTTGCAGTATATATTTGCATTATATTTATATAGATTGCAACACATTTTCCCTAGATTTGTATGTGAATAGTTAACCATGTTAAGCATATGGTACAAGAGTTCTATACCAGGAGTTATGTAGTGGGAATTTTTCCTAGAATTATGGGTAGGTGGTCTGAAGAGTGAAATTATGATGATAATCTTCACAATGGAGTGAGGGTAAAGTGTGGTTATTGTAAATGCTTATTTGATATAGTGCTATAGAGCTCATGCTTTCAGTTGAAGAACAGAAAGAGTACTCAACATGTGAATATTCTGTTGTAGTATGCAGCTTTTTCAAACTTCTAAGTGCAAGAACAACCTAAACTATTGTTATACTACATTTTCTTCTTTACAGTTTTGTGTCGCCAAAATGGGTACCTCAGATGGCTGACCATGCTGAAGTTATGACAAGAATTAATCGTATAAAAGGAGTATCCTACCCTGTTTTAACGCCTAATCTTAAAGGATTACAATCTGCAGTAAGTTATAACATTATGAACTTGATTAATATATTATACAGTGCTCTCTTGAGTTCTTGCTTTAAGACACTTTGCCTTATATTGGGTCATCATAGAGCAGTTGCAAATGCTTAATAATACTTAAGCACTAAGAAGTAAAAAATAAAGAAGTATTTTACTTTGTACTCTTCAAATAAAACATAAAATGCGTGCCTAATCAGAGTATATAGGAACTCTAGTAGCTGGTATACCAATCTCATATCCTCCATCATATTGCCAGAATAAAACCTTGTACTTGCAACAAGTTTGAGCTTGTTTTTTTCTTTTTTATGTGTGACACCGGGACAGGCAAGAAATTTACCCACATAAGACCAGGACACCAAGAAAATAGTGAGATAAGGAAAAAGTGACATTTTAAAGGCAAGGCAGAAGTATGAGAATAATATACAATAGGAAAAGGACAGGCTGAAAGAATAGTCGAAGTAATGAAAACCTAGAGATATGGAAGGATTAGGCCCTAAGATGATGATAAATACGCTTTTTGAAGGACGATTGGAAATTGGAAATAGGTCTCTAAAAAAGAGTATTTTGAACTGCAATAGGAAGTTGGAATTAGGTCTCTAAAAAAGAGAATGAATTTTTTTTTTATAAAAAACTGACATCGTTCTTTATTTGTACTAAGCTGTAGTTATATTGTTATCTCATATTGCTGCATTACCATAATTAGCCATAATAAGCCTTGGGTAATAAAATTTCGCTCGTCTAAATTTTGCAGCTGAGGTAAGGTATAAATGAAAGTGTGTTTTGCACATACATTGTATTGTGCAGAGTACTTTTAATTCCTTGTTTTTCTTATTTAAACATTATTATGATGAATATATTAATGTGTTTTCTTATGAAAGCATCATATTCATAATAGAATGTCTCATAATGATTTTGCAATTACATCTGTTGGGTGCATTGAAAGGAGTGATGAGGAATAGAGGGTTGGAAATGAATGTTAAGAAAGTTTTGTATGAGAAAGTGGTTGTGCCAACTGTGATGTATGGATCAAAGTTATGGAGTATGAAAGTAAGTGAGAGACGGAAACTAAATGTGTTTGAGATGAAATGCCTGAGGAGTATGATTGATGTATCTCGATTGGATAGGGTTATGAATGAAGTGGTGAGAGCAAGAACGGGTGTGAAGAGAGAAATTGCAGCCAGAGTAGATATGAATGTTTTGAGATGGTTTGGCCATGTGGAAAGGATGGATGATGAAAGGCTGCTGAAAAAGGTGATGAATGCGAGAGTTGATGGGAGAAATGCTAGAGGGAGGCCTAGGTTTGGATGGATGGATGGAGTAAGGAGAGCCCTGAATGATAGGAGGATGGATGTGAGGGAAGCAAGCGAGCGTGCTAGGAATAGAAATGAGTGGCGAGCGATTGTGACGCAGCTCTGATGGGCATCTGCTGTTACCACGGGGCTGCATCTTACAGAGGTAGCCCTGTGGTAGGGGCAGTAGGAGGAGTTGGCAGTTGTGAAGCGACAAAGGTTGTGGAAGAGCCGGGAGGATGGGCTGTGGCATTCCAGCAGTGCCATCTGAATGGTCACTAGCTCCCTCGTCATTGCCCATAGAGCAAAGTAATCCCTTATTGTTTTCCTTTCTTGATGTCGGCTACCCCCCAATTAAAGGGGAAACAACCAAGGTAAATAGAATAGAAATCTTTGGTATGTATGGTCATTTTGCAGATAAAAATGCTTTCCAAATGGGGTAGAAATTGTACTACCTTGATGGAATGAAGAAAGTGTTACAAAGGTGGATGGTGACTGGACCAAGCACCCACATTGTCAGGATTCAATGTGTTTGCAGATTCCTCCAACTTTTGGCAAAAACAAATTGCCATCCAGCTCTGTCTTCCTTCCATGAGTATTCACAAGAGGTTCTTCACTCTGAAGCACAGAAAATTCTGATGCAAATTGGAGCCTGATGCTTGCACTTTATATTGTTCGATGTCTTCATTCTCTTCCACACTCAATGCTCTGATACTGTCATTCTGAGAATTAGACTCCCGAACAAGTCCAGCTGAAGAATTCATCACTTGAGCAGAGTTGAAGAAAGGCTTCCTCCAACTGTTGAGACAAAAAGTCACAAAGCCCAAAAAGATTCTCAGCAGTTACAGCAGATTTCATAGCCTTTGAATTGCTTTGACAAGCCTCCGTCCCTCTTTGCAAGCGACACTGACAAACCATATGGCAATTCATGGTCTTCCCGCGGTGCTCATTGATCTCAAGTGTAACATTTGCTTTTCCTCTTCATTGCATTTCACCCGATTCTGCAGTGATATTTTTGCTTTCCTTTAGGTTTTCTTGTACAGTCTAGCCAAAGACTGTGTGGATGTTGTCATATCCCTTCTTCGAATTGTGAGAAACTTGACATTCACTTTTGCCCAGTTTGTTGGCCATGCACTTTGAATATTGAAATTAGCTGCAGCTTCCCTGATCTCATAGTAGGCTTTTGCCTGGATTCGGTCAACAGCAGGAATAATGTCTTTGTCTCCAACTTTGGAAGCCATAGGGGCAAGTCAGTCAGCATATTATATCTGAAACACAGTAAATAAAAAAAATGTACATATAATTTTTTCCCTAGCGCCTTAGCTAAATGTTTTGTACCATCCTGATTTGTAGAGATATTATTCTTAGGTAATGCGGATGGTCTTAAGAAGACTGATTTTGGAAAATGTCTTAGAGTTGTCGGAGATGCTCTTAAGGTGATTAATGTTATATGATTCTTTCAAATAGTTAGACTTAATTTTTCAAGCATATTTTAAATAATTCTCCATTTATTTTTAGATTGCAGCGAAGTGTGAGGAGGTAGCAATATTTGGTGCAGCCTCGGAATCTTTCAGTCAGAAAAATATCAACTGCAGTATTGCAGAATCTCTTGAACGTTTCCAAGCTGTAATGGATGCTGCCAAGAAAGAAGGCATCCGAGTAAGAGGTTATGTATCGTGTGTGTGTGGTTGCCCATATGAAGGTTCTATAAGTCCTAAAGCAGTAGCAAAGGTAAGATAATATAATATTATTTCACTTATATATACCACTTGCTGATCCGTTATATATATATATATATATATATATATATATATATATATATATATATATATATATATATATATATATATATATATATATATATATATATATATATATATATATATATATATATATATATATATATATATATATATATATATATATATATATATATATATATATATGCAAAACAATTAAAGCTAGGAATTGTATCAATATTAGTGTTTTAACAAAAGCAATTCCTAAGAATGAGTGATTAATAAATCATTGAGTTTGCAAGAAATGAATTCTCATTAATTTAATCTAACTTGGAGTGCCTTTTTTATTTAAGGGAGAAAGCTTAGGGCAGGTATATTGTTGTGCCTGGGTTTGTGATGCAGTTCATTTCACCAATGTCCTACTGCTTCCATTGGTGCTTTCATAATGCCCTCTGAGTTAGCAGGGGATAGAAGGTAATGCAGGACGTATATTGTCTGCTTCTGCTTACTAGTGAAAGTCTCACTTCTTTCACACAGACAAGCTGTTTTGCACCCATAACTTGGAGGATGTTTAGTTTAAGATAAGCTTGTTTTAATTTCGTTTTTGGTATTAATTAATTTTTTTTTATGTTTTTACAGGTTGCACTTGCAATGTATGGTATGGGATGTTATGAAATATCTTTAGGCGACACAATTGGGGTTGGTACTCCAGGTAGTATGAGGAGAATGCTGGAAGAAGTTTTAACTGTTTTACCTGCAGATGTTCTGGCGGTTCATTGTCATGATACTTACGGACAAGCTCTTCCAAACATATTAGTTGCACTTCAGGTATATATTTGCACCTATGTTTAGAAACTTAAGGTTTTATTTTTTTGTATTTTGATGTCTTTGCATGCCAATTTTAAGAGGTTAGTTATTTAAGGATGAGAATTTTATTGGGATGATAAATTCTAATATAAACCAACCCTTACTTGTATCTTACTGTCAATATTAAAAATAATATTTTTTTTCATCTATGATATTTATTATCATTTATATTTAGTGACAGCATTATTTGGCCATTATATATTGTCGATAGGTTCTAAGCATATATTGTAGCAAGTCAGAATATGTATGTTATTGCTATATAGCCGCATATACCAATTAATTGTTGTCATTGCACATTCATTTTAACAATCCTACGTTTGCCTTTTAGATGGGTATAAGTGTGGTAGATGCATCTGTTGCTGGTCTGGGTGGTTGTCCCTATGCTAAAGGAGCCTCGGGTAATGTTGCCACAGAAGATGTTGTGTACATGCTAAATGGTCTTCAAATAGAAACTGGAGTGGACCTAGACAAACTGATTGAAGCTGGAAATTATATATGCAGAGCAATAAATAGGCCAAATCTCAGCAAAGTTAGCTTAGCCAAAACGGCATGTTAAATTATTTGATCAAAAGTTATTTTTATGAGAAAATAGCAATTTAATGATCCAAAAGTATGTTAGATTGATATTCAACTTCGTTTCTTGTTGCACATTGACATACTGTATCATCACAAATGAGATGCCTATAAATTTGAATGAGTGAACCTCTTTATTATTTCATTTCTTTATACTCCTGTCATGCACGACCTCATCAATATTAAGATTCCTTGAAAGGCATGCTCTTTATTATAAGCTTTTCTTTAAAAGTAAGGTTTGCCATAGTGTGAGTATCAGTCTTCAACGATGGTAATGACATATTCATACTTTTAGCAGTAATTAATATTGTGTACAGGGAGTGTACAGGCTTAATTATTTTTGTAGTACTGTATTTGTAAAATTTCTGACTTTGTCCATCCCCGTAATGGGGATTGACACTTAAAGTGTATTTTTGTGTGTGTGTGTGAGGTAGTAAGAGTTTTTCTTTATCTTACATATATTTTGATAGACATTGTACTTTCAGTATAGATGTATTCATTTAGATAACCGTAACAGAAACTTTTGTGAGTTTTAACCATTGTGATATATGCTTCTTTTATCTTACAAAATTTATGATTCTAGATGTTTATGGGTGTTTACACTTTCACAGCACAAGTCATGGAGGGAATTTAGATTGCAGGTAGGAAGCTTGAATGAATTTGTCAGAAATAATGAATTTAATATGAAAAGTGAAATGTATTACTAGGCAAACTAAGAGAGGGTTGTTTGAGGCAATAATTTTTTCATCAGTATTATATGATGGATACTTTTGAACTAGGAATGTAGTTGAGAAGATTGAAGTGATAGACTTGAGTGTATTAGCGGAAATTGAAGTAATAGACATAAGTGTATTAGCAAAGAGTGAAGTGATAGATATGAGTAGAGTACCTATATACTGGGAAGAGTACTGATAACTCTGAGATAGGGTACCATTTGCCCTCCAATTTCACGCTCTGGTAACTGGCGCGGGGCCATGCAATGCCTCTCTGCCCATGTATATGCTCTCGTGTCTCTTTTTGGTGCTGATGAGTTGTAAAAACTGAGCAGAGCATTATATAAAAGTAGAAGATATTAAATGAGAAGTAAGATGCTTACTCTCAATATATTAATAGAAATATTAAACAGTAAATAAAACACCCTGTGTCTTTTTCTAATTGGTTGCTGCATCCATACGCTGAAAAGCCCAGCATTGCGTCTACACAGCTCCACAGACAGCAGCCATGACCTGAAAGAAACTGGGAATGACTATGCCATGCATGGGAGCGAGCACGCCAATAGGAGGGAAAATGGCAGCCAGCCCCTCGCGCCATGTACCACCTTTGACACTACTCTCCTAGTATATAGTTACTCTAGATATGAGCATAGTTTTAGAAGATTGAAGTGATAGATAGGAAGTGTCTTATAAGGATTCATCTATACATCTATAAAAGGTACAGGGGGTATAATTCCTCCTGTAGGAGGGGTGGCCATTGCGATAGATAATTCAACTGAGTGAAATCTGAGACTAGAGAAATGTATGGGAACAGTAGTGGTTTCATGGAGATTGGATCGTAGGCTTAGTAATGGTTTGGTACCCTGGAAATCATAACTTAAAAAGAGACAGGCAAAGGTTGTTATTTTGGTCAGGTTTACAAACTGTTGAAGCTAGAGTTATGTTGGGTAAAAGAGGCAGGAATGGGTTGAGTAAGACTACCTAAGTCGGAAAAGAAATGGAATGAGTTCGCTCAAACTGTTATTTATTGTAACATCAGTGAACTGTTTATATTTTAAAAGAAGTAGATAAAAGCAGAAAAATTTGTCATACGACAGTATATTATACTGAGGCTTGATCTTATTTTATTTAAAATGTTTGGAGTCAGAGAGAGTTGAAAAAGTGAAGCTTTTCATTTGTACATGTTGGTCACCCTGCTCATTGCAGTGGAAAAACAAGCCACATTTCATTGAAAAAGAGTTATTGAAAGAGGCAGCATGTCATCCTAGCCTGCTGGGTCTTCATTGTTTTCCCCTTGCTGTCTCATAGCAAGAAAATTATTTTTGAAGAGGTAGTGCCCAACCTTTAT
Source organism: Halocaridina rubra (assembly GCA_037179515.1). Taxonomy (NCBI): domain Eukaryota; kingdom Metazoa; phylum Arthropoda; class Malacostraca; order Decapoda; family Atyidae; genus Halocaridina; species Halocaridina rubra. The sequence goes on along the minus strand of JAXCGZ010005732.1, from coordinate 56,436 downwards.
GCATTATTGCTTGTAATTACTCTCTTCAACATGTGAAAATGTATGTATAGTATATTTGTCCTCTGTGTTAAATAAAAGGTTACTGAAATGACTACAAAAGTGGTTGGCATTCCATCTCTTCCTGATAGTTTTTACTTTACGGGATGACATCCAATAATATGTGAGATAGTCAAGCAGGCTAGAATGAAGTTCCATTTCCTGAGTCTTTATTTCTTCTTTCACTTGATCTTTTGCCTTTATAGGAACAGCCATACTAACTTAAGATATTTATTCAACTAATTTTGATATTAGGGTTTTGCTGTGCAGATTATTGTGTTATAGTGTACAGTATTTTATAAAAGACATTTAATATTTGTCTGTCTTTATTTTTAACTTTAAGCATATAACTTCCGAAAAATTAAGATGCTAACGGTTTTTAGCTAATTATGGTACTATATATTGCAAATAAAAAATAAGTTATATAGTTAATATATTGTCAAAAATATGTTTATGTAATTTATGTGTACAGACTTTCTTTTTGCATTTAGTAGTTTTATGATACATAGAGTATTTTTTTATTAATAGTGTAGAATGTGTTTATTGTATATAATAGCTTATAAGTGCTGTAATATTATACAAATTCTTTCTACCATTGCTTTATAATATAAATTTCTAATTTGATGCTTATCCTTGATGTAGTGTTTGAAAGCACTTTACCATGAAATACGTATTTATATGCTTATGGATTAGTATGTAGAGTTTTCCTTTTAATTTATAGTTAGGTCTTAAACTTTATAGACAGTCTAGCACAGTGGTTCCCAAGCTTCTTTTTGGCCACACCCACCTTAGCATCCTGAAAATGTATAGGCAAATAGTGTCGAAAAACTATAATACAGAATTGAATTATTTTAAATAATTTGAATATTTTTCTAATATTTTGACCATTTTAATTATCATACAATAAGATAAAGGTGATTCCAGTATGCAATATGAGCTCTTCTCCAGATGGAAAACGAAAGTTAGTGAGATTCTTGTGCTGGATGCTTGCTGAAAAAAGATTTCATATCAATCATTGACTTGGCTTTAATCTCAGATCTCCTTTATTCATCCAGTCAATTTCAGTACCAAGTCATTTTAGAGTGCTAAACCCACAAGCAGCTAATTATGAGGATGAGAACAGAAACAATGGTGCTCTTGCAAAGTCGGTTGAATTTGGGTGATTAGATTGTGTCTCATCTCAAAGTTATGCCATCTTACGTTTTATGTTGAATAATGTTTTAACTGACCCGTCATTTTGGGTATGTGAGAGTTTTTCTCCCACATCAGATAAATCTACTTCTCTATATGAATATCGAAATGTAAGATAAGCATTTCAGGATTTTCATCGCTCATCAATTTTAAGCAGCTGTTCCTCATGCCCATCATAACAGGAACACCATCTGAATCACAAGATGATATGTTTTCCAATGATATATTTTTGACGTCTCTGTAGTTTTTAGCTAATTACATATATCGGGACAGAAATGGTGTTCTCCAGTGATTTGCAGAATAGCATTTCTTCGGCAAATTCACCTTCATCAGTATATCTTATATAGATTAGCAATATGAACTCACTGTCTCTTATAGATGAATCATGCTTTGATATTGAGATATTTTTTCATTTCAGCTTGTCAGCAATCAGAGTTTCAATATCTTTACTCAACTCTTCTATTCTGTTTTTAACAGTATTATTGTTGAGTAGCAAGGCTGTAACATCTTTGTTATATTTTCCGGCAAAACTGTTTTAAGTAAAGCTGATGTTGATGGTTTAACTAAATCTTCTCACATCCTGTAATTGGATTTTTCCAGATTTAGCAATGAGTGAAGAAATTTCATAATTAGGCTTAAGAGTATAACTGATAGTAGAAGTTCGCACAGTGAACAGAGAATGTATTTTTTATCTTTTTCATCCTTCTTTAAAAACTTGAAGTAATTTTGATATGAATTTACATATGCTCTATGTTTTACCATCAAATGTGCTTCATGACAACCTCATTCCGTTGATTTATTGGTCAAGCACGTTTGTCATAACTCATTTTATTCCTAGGGTTGGTGACTGACTAATCTAAATGTGTGAAAGCTTATAAAATTAATGAATTGTAGACTTGTAGCGTGTAAATGGAATAAGAATATTGTATAATAAAATATCTTTATGTATGAAATTAAAAAATGTCTCGTTGTTTCTACCACATGCACAGACAGTTACACCATTTAAAAGAGGTGATAAAGTGTGCACATCTTCACATTGCCTAGAACTGGAAACTACTGCTAAACTCAGCGCAAGCATAATCCCGCATCACTTTCTTACACATTTGATTTGTTCTAGATGTGAGGTGTTGAGAGTGAGCTCACAGCTTAACCACTAATACATCAAGTTTGGTAAACTACTTTTAATTTTTAATTATGTTTTGTATAAAAAGACAAAATTTCATTAAATATTTGATAACATTTCTGATTTTTGCTATGGTAGGATTTACTTTTCAGTGATAGTAGCAAACTCAAATAATTTTGTTAGTGATAACTCGTTCTCGAATTTCCCCTCTTAATGATCCAACTGACTCCATGTGGGTTGTGTGCCTTACATTGGGAACCACTGGTCTAGAAGTCTCAGTTGATATGCACTTCATAACTATTTGTGTATTTCAGGAGAAGCTTTCCAAAACTAATTTTCCATTGGCTGTAATAATTCTTAAGCTTCATTGTCATATCCGTGCTGTTACATTTATCAAAAGCAGCCGTTTTGCCATTGGAAGCTATAGTTGCATATACAGTATACAGTCTTGATCATCTTTATATACAAAGTATGGCAACCAAAGAAATTCAGAATTTTATCGAAAAAAGATATGTTTTAATTTGACATTAGGCTCATATTTTAATGAAAAAAATACGACTTTAAGTACCAAGGAAATACTTAAATGATGAGTAGAATACGTTGCCAGCACTCTGTGTGGCTAGTTTTAAACATACTCATCAATGTTTTTCAGCTAGTGTACTAATGTTTGATTAGGAAATACAAATCATTGACAATAGGCCTTTTATTATCACCCCTCAAGATCAGCAGTAATTAATTTTTTGTTTGCAGTTGCACAGTCTTTAATTCACTCTTAATGAAATCATTGACATCAATTTTTTGTTTAAATTAAAATATCACTCCTTTACAATATAGGAGACCAGCATATTTCCTCGTGTGAGAGGTATGTATTTAAAGACTTAAGATATTTTTCCATGGCAGACATTGTGATGTGTGATTATGGCTAATAAACTTGATATATTATGTTGCGAAAAGAGAAATTTGACAGCTCGTATTTGTTAATGCTCCGTTCACTCTGCATTGCATATGTAAAAAGTTTTGGTCTTTCTCTCATAATAACATGTGTTATATTCGTATCAGTCATTGGGTTTATACAGGCAATATGGTGTGTAGAATTTGTATATTTGCTCTTAAAATTTCTTTAGGCTTGCTATCTTTATTATATATATATATATATATATATATATATATATATATATATATATATATATATATATATATATATATTATATATATATATATATATATATATATATATATATATATATATATATATATATATATATATATATATATATATATATATATATATATATATATATATATATATATATATATGACTTATTAATTATAAGTCCTAGGATCAAGTCCCGGTAGGAATAAAAAAATTATTCATGCTTTCACATATGTAATGTGCGTGCTTGGTTAATATATATATATATATATATATATATATATATATATATATATATATATATATATATATATATATATATATATATATATATATATATATATATATATATATATATATATATGAATCATTTTTTTACCCCGACCGGGACTCGATCGTAGGACTTATGATTACTAAGTCAAGGCGCTACCACTATTCCACAGAAGGTTAAAAGGAATCCAACCTTATAGCTTATATCTGCTATACTTAGGAATGAACGCATTCTTACTGAATGCCACTATGTTCATTTTACAGATTCCCCAACCTCACTCGTGGCTTCATTTTAGCACTTAATTTAATTCCCAATCTCATTCGGGCCATGAAATAACCAATTAAGCACATTACATATGTGAAAACATGAATCATTTTTTTACCCCGACCGGTACTCGAACCTAGGACTTATGATTACTAAGTCAAGGCGCTACCACTACACCACAGAAGGTTAAAAGGAATCCAACCTTATAGCTTATATCTGCTATACTTAGGAATGAACGCATTCTAATTGAATGCAACTATGTTCATATTACAGATTCCCCAGCTTCACTCGTGGCTTCAATTTAGAATTTAATTCAATTCCCAATCTCATTCGGGCCATGAAATAACCAATTAAGCAATATGACATATGTGAAAACATGAATCATTTTTTTACCCAGACTGGGACTCGAACCTAGGACTTATGATTACTAAGTCAAGGCGCTACCACTACACCACAGAAGGTTAAAAGGAATCCAACCTTATAGCTTATATCTGCTATACTTAGGAATGAACGCATTCTAACTGAATGCCACTATGTTCATATTACAGATTCCCCAACCTCACTCGTGGCTTCATTTCAGCATTTAATTCAATTCCCAATCTCATTCGGGCCATGAAATAACCAATTAAGCACATTACATATGTGAAAACATGAATCATTTTTTTACCCCGACCAGGACTCGAACCTAGGACTTATGATTACTAAGTCAAGGCACCACAGAAGGTTAAAAGGAATCCAACCTTATAGCTTACTATTATTATTATTATTATTAGCACTATTATTATAATTATTATGATTATTATTATTATTATTATCATTTTTGTTATTATTATTTTTATTATTATTATTATTATTATTTTTATTATTATTATTATTATTATTATTATTATTATTATTATTATTATTATTATTATTATTGAAAAATGCACACACTGCTACATGCATTCTTTCAAAGCCATTGACATGACCTGCCCCTTGTCCGAGGATGGTACTGCAAGTCCTTTGCTCTCTTAATCCTTGGCTTTCATGGTAGGCAGGGATTACTAGTGACCTATTTTTTTTCCTTCACCAATGGAAATAATACTGTATATAAGTTAAATAAAAGTAGGAATTAGAAGTGAAATCTTTATTTTTATAAACCAAAAATAAATATTTGACAAACACAAAACTTGCAGAGCCTTACAAACTCCATCACAGCAGTCTACAATTGTCATCCGCTGTGGAAAAACCAGGTTGGGATATTTTTCTCCATATTGTAAAATCAGCTTCTACATACTTGCATCCACTAATTGTGAAAAAGGAGTACATTGCCAAGAGCAGCCAGTGAGGTGTAAGTAATTAAGGTTGTGACATATGTATTTTCTCTCGAATACTTATTACAAACCTGTTTTGTTTCAAACAAACCTACTTGGATTAACTTAAATGAATAATTACTTTGGAAAAATGTTACTGTTATATATATTATGCATTACAAAAGAACTTACAAATGCCTGAATAGATGGAACTTTGTATCATTTCAAGGCTGCACACACTGACTTTGGTTCTGAATAAAATAATTTTTCTTAGTGTTTTATATAAGTGGTTAAAAGAGAAAAATGCATATTTGAATTTCTGTGGTATTCTTACAATAAATAATATTTTTGTGTGTGGCTGATGTGGTATCCACAACAGTTGCCTGCGATTTGTAATTCACTTAATCAATGCACTACTGGGTATGACTGTGCATTAATACAATAATAAAATAAGCATTTATACAATTATCCTACTGCACTTAATATCTAATTGAGGGTTTATTATCACTTGTTTAATCTCCAATTAAAAATGAGTTGTTCTTTCACTTAAGCTGCTAATTTCCTAAATATGAGTGAGATTTCTTAGTATTTACAAATAAGTGGACATTATGAGGATCTCAAATCTGATTCTAGGCCTCAGCAAATGGGGTGCAATTTATAGTTTTGATCTATCATGACAAAGAATCTATTAATGCTGACGAAGAAATCTATGAAGGTAGTGTAAAAATCAATGACATATTTGAAAATAATGGAAATGGTAAATAAAAAGAAAAGAATGGAAGAACACATGAGAGGAACATCTGTCAAAGAAACTTAGAAATGACTTGCAATTACTAATCAAAGGTACATAAATATATTAAGAAAGTAATAACAGAAGATATATCAAAGATTACAGAATGTACTGTATAAAACAAAAACACTGGAAAATATCTCATAGTTACTGTTATAGATGTGGAAAAGCTGTATTACTATATGGTATCTATCATTTAAGTGATAAAAGAATATTATTACCAAAGTAATACATTAAATAAGTTCATAACTTGTTGATGCAAGTATGCGAGACTGTATCCACAGTCATTATGGTTTCAGAAGTTTATATCGTGTAACACAGAATATTACTAGGCAGAAAGAAGTAGTACGCCAATACTGTATGTAATTTAAAAAAATTCTCTACTTTTAACAGAATTGTATATTACGAGAGTAATTAAATTGTTTGTCATACTTAATTGCTATAAATCAAATTTGCTCCTCCTGATAATACATCAACTGGCTCATGTTGAAGCTAAAATATATGATACTGTATTACTTAGTAAGTAATCCTACCAAACATTACAGTTTCTTTTTCAAATATGCATTCCTTGGAAACGAAGATAAGGCTGACGTGAAACGTTTTTATGAGACATTTATAAGTTAATATTATATAGCAATGGAATAGAATATGATAAGTATAGGATCTCCATTTGATTCCTGGCCATCCTGATGTAGCGGTTGACAGGCTTCATTGGTGTACAGAGCACGTTAGAACTCAGAACTTGAGACTAAATTTGGGGTAGTCAGGCCGGATTATGGCTTGCTGATTACTTAGTTGGCATCTCTCAATCTGACATCCGGGAGTGCCTTCCTCACTCAGCCATTTGATCCTGTCAATAATATATATATAACATTAATAATCGGTGTTTTCAAGGGACTCTATTATTATTTTGACCTGTGAATAAAGTTTTCATTGTAGATATTCTTATAAGTGAGTAAAACTTGTTAATTTAGAAAATTGGGTAAAGACTGAGGCACATCAGCAAAAGACGTGAGGTAATAGGATCTTAAGTAGCTTTTATAATCATAAGCAATGTATCTAAGGAGATAATAACTTCCAAGATTTAATATCGTAAAAGCCACCTCATATCTCTCTATATGTTTGGGCAACATTCATTTATTAGTCCACAAAATGAAAGCATCAGAGCTACAGCATGCAAAATAAAATTCACCTAGTCATGGCTGACTGGCAGAGCACTTTGGGAGGTAGATGTTTGAATGCTTAATTTTATTATGCAGACATCTCTTATAGGGGACTTAGTGAAGGTCGAGAATTCAGTAGCTCTGAGTACTGTTTAGTTTTCACACTCAATCTAAGTAACACAGTTTGGTTTTCTTATGTTTTTCAGTACTTGATAAGACTAATCGTGTATTTCTTGTTGAAAGGGCAGTTACTTTGATAGGACCACTACCCTCTTTTTGGCTTGCTGAGCTGGGTTTCGGTCTTGCCTTTTCTACTTTTGTTTTTACAGTTTTAGAATAAAATAGCAGTTTGCATTTAATCATGTGCTGTAGATCGTCCATACCTTATGACAATGGAACTATTATATTACCATGAAATAATCCTGGATAGTTTCTATCATCATATATATACAGCATACTAGATAATGTTTAAATATCCATATTTTGTTTTGTTCAGATTTGACTCTCAAGCCTGCTTATTCCTTCCTATAAAAGAGAGAAATCTAAAGAAGGACATTCTTTTTAATCCGTTCTTATTTTAAAAATTATGCTTCCTTTATTTTATGAGTGTGACTCCGGGACAGGCAAGAATATTGCTCTCATCAATAAAGACCCTGGCACGAAGAAACATTAAAACAAAGGAAAAGTAAAAGGTTAAGGACAAGGCAGAGAAGAGGTAATGATACACAACAGAAAAGGATAGGCTGAAAGAAGACTCAAAGTACTGAGGACCTAGAGAAATGGAGAGATTAGGCCCTGATATTGACGATAGATCCATTTTTTTTAAGGAAGATTGGTTAAGAGAATTAGGAAAGACAGAAGGAGGAAAAACGTTCAAGAGTCTGGAGGTAGACAGGAAGAAGCAGTCGCTGCACCGACCAATCTGAAAGATACAAATCTCCAAACAGCACCTGTGGGATGAGGCTGCGTGGCAAGTGTTAAGTGGCCTCAACAGTGGGGGAGGGATACAACTCGCCAACTCATCAGAGCAGCGATGGAAGTAGCAGCGATAGAAAAGAGACAAGGATTATACCTTGCAACGGAGAGAAAGAGAAGCTAGATTAGTAGTCAGAGAAGGGTCATTAAAGATTCTGAATGCCTTAGATTCAACCCTATCAAGGAGATAAGTATAAGAAGAAGCACCCCAGATGTAAGAGCAGTATTCCAAGCAGGGACAGATAAAACCTTTGTAGACTTAAAGTAACTGTAAAGAGGAAAAGTAAGGACGGAAACAAAACAGAGCCCCCAATCTTTTGGATGCAGATTTAAAAAATTGGATTATGTGATTCCTCCAATACAAGTTAGATGCTATCTCGATTCCTAATATGTTAATAGAATTAAGGGGATAAATTTCGTTATTTTCAAAGACAATATGGCTCTCAGGAGGAGAAAAAGATAAAGAAATAACCAGAAACTGTCTTGGAAGCATTAAATTTAACTAAACTTTGAGTGCCCCACTCAGATACCTTCTGCAAATCGGTGTTGAAAGTAAAAAGAAAGAGTGATACGAGACTGATTACGATTAGCAGATGAAGGTTGTGAAGTAAAGGCAGAGGAACATGAAGGGTAGAATCGTCGGCAAAGGCATGAGGAAGAGAGGAGGGGGATCGAAGAAGAGTGTTGATGAAGAGAAGGAACAGAGTAGGTGTAAGAACAGAACCCTGTGGAACACCACTGGTAACAGGGAATGGGCTTAGATGTTTCACCATCAATAACCACAGATATAAAACGGTCAGAAAGAAAACTGGATATCAGAGAACAGAGAGAAGGGGTAAAGCCATAAGCAGGGAGTTTTACCAACAGAGCCTTGTGCCAAACTCTTTCAAAAGCCTTAGATATCAAGGGCAACGACAAAGGATTCCCCATAGTTCCTCAGAGAAGATTACCATACATGAGTGAGATAAGACAGGAGTTCACCAATGGCTCTTGCATATTGGTGATAGGAGATAAGCGAGTTAGATTCAAGATGTGTCAAGAAGTTAGAATTGAGCAATGTTTCAAGAACTTTAGCGATAGAAGATGTTTAGGTAGTAGGTCAGTAGTTTGAAGGAATGGAGCAGATACCCTTCTTAGGAACAGGTTATACTAGAGCATGCTTCCAAGATGAAGGATAGAAACTGGTTGAGAGAACGAGGCAAAAATGACAGCTAAGCAAGGGAGCCAGTACATCTGGAAACTCCTTAAGGAACCTTGCAGGAATACCATTGGGACCAGGTGCCATATTCGTCTATAGCAAGCAAAGACCTTATGAACTTTGTGTGAAGAAAGGATAAGGGAGGGCACAGGATTAAGAAATAGTGGTAAAGAATGAGGGACAGGTGATGAGGAATCGTTTACAGAGGAGTTGGCAGAAAAATGAGAGCCAAAGAGAGTGGCTTTGTCAGTGGGAGAGCAAGCTATAGAACCATCAGAACGAATGAAAGAAGAAAAGCTTGAGATACAAAAGTTTTTGGAGAGGTTTTTGGCTAAGGACCAGAAACATTTATCAGTGGGAGAGGAGTTAAGGTCATCAACTTTCATTCTTTTATAGGAAGCTTTAGACCTTCAAATCTGAGCAGTACAGCGATTCCTAGCTATATTAACAGCAGATTGAGTTAAATCAAAAGGAGAGGCTTGGTATGACTGGTGTGCCCTATCCCTGGTCTGAATAGCCATGGAGCAGGTATGTTCAAACCAAGGACATGGGGGAGAAAATGTTTTTACAGAGGAGGGGGTGAATACCTCCATTCCTGAGGTTATGATTTTGACAACTTTTAGGGCTACCCGATCAGGCTTGCAGGACTGAAAGCAGTAGCCATCCCATGAGAAGTCAAAGAGGAAGTTAAAATTTTCACGTTGAGTACGCTCAAAGTGCCAAAGGCAGCACTGTGTAGGAGGAATTGATGGAGGGGGAACAAAAATGGAAGTGTTTTAGATCACAGGGTGATCAGATTTACCAGAAGGGGAAAGCACAGAATATGAGTAGTTTGAAGGATTAGAAGTATGAAATAGGTCAGGAGTCTTGGCTGCATGTTCATGTTGATAGGGAACACAAGTAGGATGTTTGATAATCTGCTCCAGATTGTGAGTTATAGAGAAATCAAGGGATTCACTTCCTCCCACATTAGTGTGAGAAGAATTACACCACTTACTATGGTGTACAGTGAAGTCTCTAGTATAGAGAACTTTAACATGTTGGATGAGAAGATAGTAAACTCATGGCAAGAGGACAGATATTCAAAGACAGACACAAAGTCAGAAGACTTTGTAGAACAGTAACAGAAGCAAAGGAATATAGTGGTAGTGGAGAGATAGCTTTTCAGACAGAGAATATCATAGTCAGGAGTTTCAAGGTCCTTGAACCTTGCAATAGGAGTGTTAGTTTTGCAGTAGGCACAGATTCCATCTTTGGAACAGAAACGAGAATACAGGTTATAGTGAAAGAGTTTATGTGGGTCACTTGAAGAATGGCTTGACAGCTGGATTTAAGAGAGAAGGAGGATGTTAGGGAGGGATGTTGTCAAGTGCTGTTCCACAGACGAAAGATTAGAAAAGTGAAGAGTGAACAAAACAGATCTATCATGACGTTCAAGGTTAAGGGCAGAACCATTACTACCACTAAGTGTGTCAACCCTTATGCCAATTGTGGGGTCAACAAGATCCCCAGAGATTCTTAGCACCCCTCTATGCCGATTATTGGAGGCCATAAGCTATGGACCTTTCAAATATATAGCAAATATGGAGAAAAAGAGAGCAAAAAGAACAGTTATGGGGAGTGTTGTGACTTGTTCAATGTAATTGGATAATAAGAGATGAGTAACGAATACACCAGAATATTCTGTGAAGATGTAAGCATGAGGAAAGAACCTTGCCTGAAGGAAGACTCAACCAGAAGCTGTCTGGACCAGTCTTAGTTGAATCCGTAATATCTTCAGTCATAGAATCTTAACAGGCTGATGGTGCCATGGCCAACCTATTACAGCTAGTAATCGCTGTACTGCTCAGATTCGAAGGTAAAAAACTTCCTCTATGAGGAGGAAAGTTGATGACTTTAACTCCTATTATCCAGTCTGGGTGTTGCATATTCAAGCTTAGGTCTTATATAAGTCATGTTCATATTTTTGAGAGTATCAAAAAGTATAAACCGAGGTATGTTTGCTAAGAAAGCATACGGTTAGTAGGTTGGTCATGGCACCATTCGCCAATTACAATACTACAACTGAAGGTATTTGGACTTAACTAGGACTGTCAAGACAGCTAGAGGTTAAGACTTCCTTCAGTCACGTTATATATCTTATGCCTACATCTAGACTGAATAATATGGCGTTTGTTACACATCATTTACTATCCCATTGCATTTGACAAGTCACAACGCTATCCATCTCTGTTTCTCTTTGCTCTCTTTTTTTCTTATTATTACTATAACTTTAAATTTTTGGACAATTCTTTGTCTGCACGTCTGAAGGCCACCCCTATGTTTTCTAAGAAAGCATATGGTTAGTAGGTTGGCCATGGCACCAGCCTTCCATTGAATTACTATAATTGAAGGTATTTGGACTTAACTAGGACTGCCAAGACAGCTCCAGGTTGAGTCTTCCTTCAAGCATGGTTCTTTCCTTATGCCTACATCTAGATCGAATTTTCTGGTGTATTTGTTACACATCTCTTTCTTTTTTATGAGTGTGACACCGGGACAGGCAGAAACTGCCCTCATCAATAAAGGCCCGGGCACGAGAAAATACCAAGACGAAGGAAAAGAAAAAGGTTAAGGACAAGGCAGAGATGAGGCAATGTCACACAAAGGAAAACGACAGACAGAAAGAAAAAAAAAAAAACAGTCGAAGTACAGAGGACCCAGAGATATATCTCATTACATTTGACAAGTCAAAACACTATCCATCTCTGTTTCACTTTGCTCTATATTTTCTCATTTTTTACTAAAATTATGAAAGGTTCACATCTTATGGCCCCCAGTACCAGGAAAATAGGGGTGCTAAGAATCTCCAGAGACTTTGTTGACTCGACCATTGGCGTAAGGGTAGATGCACTTGGTGGTAGTAATGGTTCTACCCCTAACCTTGCAGCTCCAGATAGATCTGCTTCTGTTACTTTGCACTTTTCAAACATCAGTGGTGGAAGGATAGCATTGTTCATAAGTGAAAGATTTCAGGTGGAAGAAATAAATTTGGCTATAAAAAGTGCGTTCAAGGAATTTCTTGTTGCTCACGTAGGAACCGGGTCAGAGAGCATTATTATAACTGTTGTATATCCAACAAGGAATCAACATAGGCTAGATGTTTATGAGAAAAGTCATATAGGTACTATCGAAGTCATAAACTCAGTCATTAATATTGCAAAGGAGATAAAGTGTAGGATTTTGATTATGGGAAATTTTAATCATAGAAAAGTAGATTGGATAAATCTTGACCCACACAGTAGGAAGAACTCATTTGGGGCAAGATTCCTTGATTGTGTACAAGGGAATATTTTACACCAACATGTATTGGAACCAACGAGGGCCAGAGTTAGGGATGAGCCATCACTGCTTGATCTAGCATTCACAGTTAATGTGTTGCATATTGAAAATATTAGTATGAACCACCAACTGGAAAAAGTTGCCACTGTGTGTTGTTGATGGAGTATATCATCAAATATGTTCTGCTTAAAAGTAGAGGAACTGGGAAGGACACGAGGTTGAACTATCTGAAAGGAGATTACATGAAAATTAATGAGCATTTTGCAGTAATTGACTGGAGGACCTTATTTAACAACAAATATGTAAGAGATGTGTATGGCATCTTTTGTGAGGAATATGGGAAGATAGTAGATTGTTGCATGCCTTCCACCAAAATAAGAGTTATTCATGCCAGAGAGAAATGGTTCAATAATGAGTGTAAGAGAGCTAAGAAGTGGGGAGATAAATGCTGAAAAAGCTATGAGGAGGAGAAAAAACATAAACGCCTGGCAGACTTATAAAAGAGCAAGAAACAATTACCCAAGTAAAAGAAGAGAGGCAGAGAGATATTATGAAAGGGATATTACCAGAAAGGCTAAAGAAAATTTTAAACGTTTACACAGCTTTATCAGAAGAAAACTGAAGGACAAAGAACATCTTTTCTAGTTAAAGAAAATAAATGGAAGGATCACTGAGATGGATGAAGAGATCTGCAAAGAATTGAACAATTGGTTTCAGTCAGTATTTACAGCAGAATATACCCCAGCCCCTCAGCTTGCCGAGATAGGAGTTCATTTGGTGGTAGTAGAGAAAATAATCTTTTCAGCCACAGAGGTATGTAAAGTGTTGATGGAGTTATATGCCATAAACAAATATGTTAAATCAATATTGGTGGAACTATGCATCATATTTGAAAATTCTCTGGAATATGGGGAGATTCCAAGATGCTGGAAATAATCTAACATGGTATCTATCTTCAAAAAGGGAAGAGGAGATGCAGCTCTAAGTAATAGGCCTGTTTCCTTGACCAGCATAGTTTGCAAAGTTATGGAGAAACTACTAAGAGAACACACGTCTCTTCAATTGGAATCCTTCAACTTTTTGTCAGTGAGACAACATGGCTTCAGAGAAGTAAGCTCAACAGTAACAAATTTATTAGAATTTCATGATGAGGTAAGCCAGATCTAACAGGAAAGAGAGGGCTGGGTGGGTTACATATTCCTAGATTTTCAGAAGGCATCTGGAACAGTCCCACACAGGAAACTTATTAAGAAGCTTTAAGTTATGGCGAGAATATGTTATGTCTTGGAATGGACAAAAAATCTTCCCTAGAAGGAAGGGAACAGAGGGTAAGAGGAAGACACTTAATGTTTGAATGGAGAAGGGTTAGTAGTGGGTTTCCACAGGGATCAGTTGTGGGGCTTCTTTTGTTCTTTGCATACGTAAATGACCCAGCAGTCTGTGACTTTGTCTTATTTCTGTCATCAGATGCTCAAGCGAATTGTCGAGGTGAAGGATGAAATTCTGGAAGCGCAAGGCTGTAAGAATGACCTCAATAGGCAACCATGTAGTAGGCTGGCTCATGGCATCAGCCGCCCATTGTGATACTACTGCTGAAGTGTCTTTGCACTTAAATAGGACTGTCCAGGACAGTTCGATGTTAAGTCTTCCTTCAGTTACGGCTCTTTTTGTACGCCTACGTCAACACCGAATATTCTCGGATATTCGTTAAGTCTTATTATCCCTTCATATATGACAAATCACAACACTCCCAATTCTCTATCTCTTTATTTTATGTTTTCTTCATGTCCAGGCCCGATGAGGGCAGATTTATTCATTTTTTGGGGCCCATCCTAGTGCCACAATCATAAAAAGAAAAAAAAAGAATTCATTCTTAAATATTGTAGATGATACAAAGATTGTGAAGAAAGTAAGAGACGAGAAGAATGGTAGAAAAGTTAATGAACACCCAAATAGTCTGCATGAGTGGTCAGAAAAGTGACTAATGAAATTCAATGCTACAAAATGTAAGGCAATTAGACTGGGTAAAAGTGCGAGATGACCCAAACTTGGATACTCAATGGCAGGAGCAGAACTTCAAGAGACGGAGAATGAGAGTGATGTAGGAGTAATACTAGCAGATTTGTCTCCGGAAATGCATATAATTGGTATAGTAAAGGCAGCATATACATTCTTAGCAAATGCAAGGGTAGCCTTCAGACACATGGAAAATGAACCGTTCATAAATGTTTATATAACATATGTGAAGCCATAGCTTGAATATGCAGCCCCTTTTTGGAATCCACCATTGACAAAGCACATAAATAAGTTGAAAAAAATTCAAAGCCAAAACAAGAAACTGGTGCCAGAAATACGCAATCTCAGTTATGAGGAGGGCCCAAGGGAATTAGACTTACCATCACTCGAAGCTAGAAGAATGAATGGGATATAGTGAAGTTTCTAAATTCCTTCATGGTTTTGACAGAGTGGATAGGGATCGATATATTGATATGGGTGGCTCTAGAACTAAAGGTCTTAGTTTGAAGCTTTGTAAGAAAAGTCTTTGCAGGATGTAAGGAAGTATTTCTTTAGCGTAAGGCTAATTGATGACTAGAATTCGCCGAGCGAGGAGGTAGTTAATTGTAACTCACTTTATAGTTTAAGGACATATATGATAAAAATAACTGAGTTCATAAATGGAATCGACCAGGAGAAGGGGAGTTACGAGCATAGAGCTCTATCCCGTAAGTACAATCAGGTAATTACAATTAGGTAATTACACACACATTTTTATATATATATATATATATATATATATATATATATATATATATATATATATATATATATATATATATATATATATATATATATATATATATATATATATATATATAATGTAGAATGTTGGCCCATGGCAACAGCCTCCCATTGCGATACCACAGCTGAAAGATCTTTTGGACTTAAATAGGACTTTCATATTATCACTTCACATCTCTGTTTCTCTTTACTTTTTGTTCTCTTTGTGACCAGGCCTGATGAGGGCATATATATATATATATATATATATATATATATATATATATATATATATATATATATATATATATATATATATATATATATATATATACAGACACACACACACCATCAGGAGACGGGAAGATACGAGCTTTGGGCTCTTTCCCGTAAACACAATCAGGTAAAAAAAATCTTTACACACACACACACACACACACACACACACACACACACACACACACACACATATATATATATATATATATATATATATATATATATATATATATATATATATATATATATATATATATATATATATATATATATATGAATGGAATTGAATTAAATGCAAAAAATGACGACAGGAGTGAGTTTGGGAGAAGGTGTAAAACGAATAAAAAGGCATTCAAAAAGAATGCGTTTATTCCCAGTTTAGCAGATAAACTGTAAGGTTGGTTTCTCTTTTAGATCATCTGTGGTGTAGCTGGTAGTGTCTTAGCACAGTAATTATGTGTTTTATTATTATTACTGTTGATGACTATTTAGATTGGGATATGAGTTAAATGCAAAAACAAAGCCATGAGTGAGGTTGGGAGAAGCTGCAATATGAACAAAAAGCTATACCGAAAGAATACGTTTATTACTAGTATAGTAGTTAGGCTGTAAGCTTGGTATCTCTTTTAGACCTTCAGTAGTGTAGTTGGTAGCGCCCTGGCGCAGTAATTATGTGTCCTAGGTTTGAATACCAGTCGGGGTAAAATATGATTCATGTTTTCACATATGTTAATATGCTTAATTGATTTTATATATATATATATATATATATATATATATATATATATATATATATATATATATATATATATATATATATAGTAAGGAAGCCCATCAGTGAAACAAAACTTATAAAACAATGCTATATTTCGGATCCTAACTGGATCCCTTCTCAAGCACAACAGTTGTGCTTGAGAAGGGATCCAGTTAGGATCCGAAATATAGCATTGTTTTATAAGTTTTGTTTCACTGATGAGCTTCCTTACTATTTAGTGCTGTATGCTAACAGTTTGTACTTATATATATATATATATATATATATATATATATATATATATATATATATATATATATATATATATATATATATATATATATGCATTTGTACATACATGATGTCCCTTCCTTACACCATATCTACAGAGATTCCCTTTCTTCACATTTTATATATATATATATATATATATATATATATATATATATATATATATATATATATATATATATATATATATATAAATATATATATATATATATATATATATATATATATATATATATATATATATATATATATACATATACAGATATATATATATATATATATATATATATATATATATATATATATATATATATATATATATATATATAGATATAATTGTCATTGCATCACAATTCATTTTTCGACTGTGATATATGAAGATTTTTATCTGCTGTAGATACTTGGTATTTATTATTATTATTATTATTATTATTATTATTATTATTATTATTATTATTATTATTATTATTATTATTATTATTATTATTATTATTGTTATTATTATTATTATTATTTTTATTATTATTATTATTATTATTATTATTATTATTATTATTATTATTATTATTATTATTATTATTATTATTATTATTATTATTATTATTATTATTATTATTATCATTATATTCTGCTCTTCATATGTATTCCTTTTCTCTTGTAACCGATAAATAAATATATTATATGGACATTCATTCATTCTTTTGTAGAGCGGAATGTGTAAGATTGTTTTTGAATATTATACTTTGAAAGTTACATTGATTCTGAATCATATCTTTTGATACTGTTTAGGTGGCTGATATTAAAGGGCGGTTTACACGGTCAAACGGTTTGTCGAACGCGGTTCGACAGACAAGTGTTTGAAGTGATGTTCGAACGTGTGAACGGGGTATTTGGTTTTCGAACAAGTTTGTCGAA
The DNA here is from genome assembly GCA_037179515.1 of Halocaridina rubra. Lineage (NCBI taxonomy): Eukaryota > Metazoa > Arthropoda > Malacostraca > Decapoda > Atyidae > Halocaridina > Halocaridina rubra. Next base: position 38,642 of record JAXCGZ010005732.1, on the reverse strand, counting down.
CGTGTTCGACAACCAAATACCCCGTTCACACGTTCGAACATCACTTCAAACACTTGTCTGTCGAACCGCGTTCGACGAACCGTTTGACCGCTGAAACCGCCTTTAAGAATGAACTGAATTGTTTGGTGACTGAGTTTGTTGGGGTGTGTGATAAAAGGAAGTTGCTGGTAAATATTGGTAAAAGTAAAGTCTTGGGACGTACGAAGGGTGGTAATGTTGGCAGATTGAATATAGGAGTAGCTGAGGTACGTATGGATCGACGTCATTGCGTGCGTCTTGACTCGACCACCCCTTTTACAAAGAGGAATAATGCGATGTATATGTATGTGTATCTTTTGAATTAACATAACCATTACTAGGTTAAGAAAGGAACATATTCCAAGAGTATTCGATTAAGGTGATTCATGATCAGATGCACCAATAAGGCGAATTCTTGAGTAAAGAGTGGAAAAAGGTTGAAACTCATAACAATATACTGTAGTCCCTAAAATAAGCTTTAGAAATATATATTGTTTCCTATCGCATTTTAACATATTATTAAGGTCATATCCTAGATTCTCTTTCGGTGAATACCTTCTTATGTAAATATAAATCTATTTTATATTTTGCAGTCTGGTGCTTTTATGCTTTCAGGTATCCATCAGGTTATTCATACTATTAAGTGATGAATTAGGTTTGTAAAGTATATAATTTTAATGCTAAAAATTTTTGAATAAAATATTTATGCAGACTTTCATCCAAACAGCTATTCATGCCATTATGCGAATACTGTGAGAATATCTTATTTATTATTCAGGAGGAAACAGGATCTCTGACTGAGATTGTATTGTATTTTGTTAAATTGTACACAATAAAGTTAATTTTCGAATTAACTTTGCCCTTCAGCCTCTCAGTTCAATAACTGTCTAATAAGGCTCCTCGGCTCCTTCTGTCGACCTTTTGTTCCCACCTTAACTCATATGGAGAAAGGGACGGCATGGGATGGGAGAGGAATAATTTCTGTTAAGGCTATTTGTTTGATCACTTACTACTACACGTTCATGAATCTTTTATTTGTATTGGTATTTTATGTACCTTTACGGGATAAGCTTATTTGAATCACAAGTGCAAGTTTTACTGCACAAGAAGAGGGGATGTATTATCCATCTCGGATACTTTTTTAGTGTGTGTATTTTATTTTTTTTTTGTACGCAAAACCAAGCCCATTAAGAGACAGCAAAAACCCTTAATCTCCAAGAGCGATCAAGCCCAGGAAAACTGAATAAAAAAGTATTAACAGCGAATGTCATACCTAACATTGACGGAAAACGATGCAAGTACAAATGATAAATTATAGGTTGTTATAGTAACTTGATAACCCGCTCCTTAATCTAAGTAACAGCGTATGACCTTGTTAGACTAAGAAAAACCTCTTTTTAAGAGCTCAGCACTGATTAAATAGTTAACTTTCCCCTTATTAGTTTCAACTTTTTTTTTCTTTTTCAAGAAAGTTCTATTCTAACAAGTAGAATTGTTTTGGGGTATATGTTTACTTTTGAGCACTTCGATCTTTGTAGACTAACTTAGCTTAACATAAGTTAGCCTAGGCAACATAGCCTAACCTAACCTGCCCTAATCTAAACTGCTATTCATTTCTAACCCCTCTTGTAATGTTAGTTAGTTCGAGCTCTTGAGGATACCGTTATATCACTGACTTCACACTTCAGATTGGAGGGAATTCGCTGAACCTGGTGAGTTGGCTACTACACCCTCTCCTTTTTTACTCATAGATGTATCAGTAGTAAGCATACGGATACGGATACGGATAACTGGGATAGGATAAGGAGGTGGAAATACTCTCTTAGCCCTATTCAGGGAGTCATCACTAGAGAGGGGGAAATAGGATTTGGGAGGAAAAGCGCGAAAACAAAATGGAGAAAAAAAGAGAGGGGCAGACCCTCTTGCTAAATAGTAAGCATTTGCAGGTCATTCGTAACATCTGTAACAGACACGATGTCACCTTATCGCTATGTATAACAGAGTGGGTTTATGAATTGGATTGCAGGAAGAGGAATTCATCTACTGATCAAGAATATAGTTTTTATTTATTGGTAGCAGAAATTTCTCCAAAAATATCTGCAACATTTAGAGGGGGAAAGTTGCAGGAATTCCTTCGAGCGATAGTGAGCATATTGAAGTGAGTATCAAAATGTAAAATGGGCATGAGGAAGGTCCCAGCATCTCTCTCTCTCTCTCTCTCTCTCTCTCTCTCTCTCTCTCTCTCTCTCTCTCTCTCTCTCTCTCTCTCTCTCTCTCTCTCTCTCTCTCTTTTCTGACTAACTTTTCTAATCTTTTAGAAAATAGCAATTCACTCAGCATCTTTGAATGCTTACCAGTCTCATTCTCGTTCTTCTAGAATGACCTAGGAATGTGTGTGTGTGTGTGTGTGTGTGTGTGTGTGTGTGTGTGTGTGTGTGTTAGTGCTGTTTGTCATGACAAAACCATTGGATGGATTCTGGCATCGTAGTACAAGTAGGAGGGATGTTCGTAGATGAGTCAAGCGGCGTTTGGCACCGAAGGCCATTCACGTTTGCCAAAGTATTGAGTCTCTACTCTTTATAAGACACCAATATTGTTTCCCCCACTGACTGTATTCCCACACAAGTATTTCTTGAGTTTTCTTTCTCTTTATATAAGTACTTAAACTTCATGGCAACTGTTCCATGTAGCGCATATATATTCATGACTTAAACAGTCTCATAATATGACGAATGCTGTAGACATCTTTATATGTAATATTTTATAAAGAAGGTGTCATATTTCAGCTGAGGAATTGCAGTCTCGGAGTAAATTCCATTGCCATATACAGTGTATATTGTCTTCTTTTACAATTTACTTTTGTTAGTTTCTATATAATGTCAGGAGAAATAAACGAATTATCAAATATTAACACAATGGAATTTACAATAGCAAAATAGTAAATAATTCAAAGAAAATATAACACTGACAATAAAATACTCCTCACAAAATGTTGACTTGGTAATGTGTTGTAATTTTGAATATAAAATGAAACTAGGAAATGAGAAAACAAGATAAAATTTGGGGTATATAAATAGTCTTTATAAAGATATAGAGAAAAATGAATAAATTGTATATTACTATATCTTAACTATAATGCCTGAAAATGCTGAGAAACTACCTATTAGAGTATTATATATCATTCACATCTACTGAAAGACACGTGAAAGAACAAAGCCAAAGGCTACTTTGTTTGTGTGTATCAAGAGTAGGAAGGGCGTCGGGGTCCCGTGTATTATTGTTGCTATTCCTTGGCAACGTTCATAAGTGACAGACAGATCGAGCGATAGGTGAAGGGCCACCATAAACTCTCAATGACAGAGACAAGACACTTGCAAAAAAGAGACCATTATAATGAGGAGAGGAAAATGCCTCTTCTGAGAAAAAAGAAGAAAAAAAAATAATATACTAAAAGTCTTTTGAGAATAGCGAAATTGGCAGAGAGTTCATAAGCGGATAGGGAGACAAGAAGACAGAAATTATTTGAAATTATAAATATGAACAAACTTAACATTGCGAATATTTTTCCTGTCTTGAAGGCCTTAACAGTAAAAAAAAAAATCCTGGTAATTAAAAGTATAAAGA
>JAXCGZ010005732.1:10000-30000 GCA_037179515.1 Halocaridina rubra | reverse complement strand
GCACATGAAAACCAGCTGTAAAATGACTTGCAGTGAGATAAACTAGTGTGGAGAGGGGGGGGGGAAGTAAATATGCTATTTCATGGCAAGGAGGGGTAGAGGGGGTGGGGTAAGTAACTATGATGTTTCATGGCAGGGGGAGAGTAGAGGGGGAAAGCAAGGAGAGAAGAGAGGTTGCATATAGTTTTGAAAAAAGACTGAGGATGGAAATATTTCATGTTTCACATATATCTTTGTAACAAAAATACGTAACATATATTTTTCATTTCAAGAAAACTTCTTCATATTTCAAGTATTATTTTTCTTTAATTCAATGCCTTGCTTGCTAGTCATTCAGTTCTTTGCATGTCCCTTATTCTACATTTCATTCAGTTTGTAATGACAAACTGTTAAAAGAACAATACTGCGCAAAGGAGCAATTATTTTACTCCTAGCCTGGATTTGAACCTAGGAGGACGCATATTCAGTGTTACAAGGACCATCGAAGGTATAAAAGAAAAGTGAAAAAACCCTCAGCTAACTGGGAAGCTAGAGAATGAACGTATTCTACAGAATATCCATGTTCATATTACTCTCTCTTCTGGATCTCACAAGTGGCTTGTTTTTGCATTTAATTAAAATCCGTGTTTTATAGGCATCTGCAGTGATTACATAAACTCATTATCATATGTGACAAAGACATACTTTGCCCCTGGCCGAGATTCAAACCTAGGACACATTATCAGCGTTCCAAGGAAATACCAACTGTACCACCGAGGGCATTAAAGAAGAGAGAAACCTCTCAATTAACTGATAAGCTAGGGAATAAAGGCATTCTACTGTATGTCTATAGTTCATTTTACTCTCTTAACCTTACTCGCATTTTTTCTTTTTGGGTTTAATTCATATCCTTGATATATAGGTATCTATAACGATGAGATAAAACCACATTATAATATGTGAAAATATGAAATATATTTTGCCCATGGATAGGATTCCAACCAAATTTTTCCAATCTTAATTACATAAGTGAATTTTATTTTCCACTGGTGAAAATTCGTTACCAACTAAATATTATATTTTTATTACTTTCTTTGCATCTGTCTCCAGATTTCCAATATGTTGTAAATTAGCGGAGTGGTATTGCTCCAAGTACAAATAACTCTAGCTTTGAGGTTTGGCCTGGCCTGTTTTCAGTAGGGAGGTACAAGACTAGAGCAGCTTTACACATTGCTGTCTGGGGAACTTCTGGCCCTTTTGCATTTCTTTCCAAGACTATAGGCGGATTTTTGCGGACAAATTAGTCAAACAAATGTTTGAGGTTTAGCTTGGCTTTGAGGTTTGTGTAGCTTAAACAGTAATTTTCTCTGAGCTCCATCTATAAACGCATATTAAAATGTCGGGGTGAGACAGGGATGCAGGAACTCAGAACAATCCATTATTTCGAGCTAATTAAATAGTTCACCCAGCTATTTCCATTGTAAGTTTCTTCACTCACACCTATTTAACGTCATTCAATCTTTCTAAGCCTTTCATCTTTCAAATAAAAAAAAAAAAAAACATTTACAGCTGTTAAAATGTCAAGATGGGACATGAATGCTGTAAATCGCAGCAGACCCTCTAAACAGTGATCTTTCCTGAATAGTTCCGATATGTGGTTTGTTGCTCACACGTAAGTAACTTCATTGAACCCACACAAGGCCATAAATTTCTTTTATGATTGTGACACCAGGACGAAAAAAGAAAAAAAAAAACCACCTGCCCTATCATCGGGCCTGGGCAGGAAGAAAACAAAGTACAGAGGTAAATAGAAATTGAAATGGAGAGTGTTGTGACTTGTCAGATGTGAACGGATAATAAGATAAGTGTAACGAATATTCAAGAATATTCGGTGTGATGTAGGCATAGGAAAAGAACCGTAACTGAAGGAAGACTTAACATCGAACTGTCCTGGACAGTCCTATTAAGTCCAAAAGACTTTCATCTGCAGCAATCTACCCAAAATGCACATTTAATGGATTAAAAATCTCAGAGGGATTGCCTACCTTTGCCTGACCCAATGTTCATCTCCCAATGATATGTTCAATTGCGACCAAACGAGTCCCGTACTATCTTTGATGTTCAATTAGTAAATAATTGAGAAAATGTGTTTTATTTGAGTATGTGCTCGTGCCAAGCTAAGCAAACCAACTCAGAAATTGCATCGTATTAACTCGCCTTATCACCATTGTGTCTATGACACTGACAAATGTACAATGACGCTATTTTTGGGAAAAATAGAAAAAAAAATAAGAATATAATAATTCGATAGAAAATTATATACAGTATATAACAACACGATACATAAAATGGATAGTTCTGTAAGAGGATCCAATGTGATAAAAATTTATTACTTATATATTTCAACATGAAAAATGGTGTTGTATGACAACTAAACTCTCAGAGAAAATGGTACAGACGTGAAAATATTTTACGGGTTATAATTGGAAAATCTGATTATTGGACAAAAATGACTCTAATTAAGCTTTAACGTAATTACAAAAAATAATAACAAACTAACACCACTTGATTATCAGAAAATATTAACATTCAGGAAGTGAAGAGCTGTAATATTGCAATTCTAATTAGAAACGTGTAAAGAACAGGATGCGTACATGAATGTCCCAAGATTAGGGAGGGAAGCATCATTAACAACAAGAGAAGATTCAGATTGATTGAATATATTATTGGAGCACACTCCTCAAAAGTAGAGTAGATGTCTTAAAGAAGATACAGCCTTACATTCCTCGCGTATTACCGAGCTTGTAGGATGGAGATGCAGATAGACGATTAAAGTTATGCAAATTTTTCCTGCATAAAGTCAATGAATATGGAACTTACCTTGATAAGACAAGGTGGTCAATGAGGTAACTGACAAATTTAAACGAGCAAATGAATCGCCATAATTGTGTCCACCGGAGAGAATCTCATGTTACCTTAGAAAAAGACGCTAACCTATCAGGAATGACAACATGGGCAGCCATCACTTCCAAGGAATAATTAGGCCAAAATTTTTGATTGTACTATTAATTAAGATAATCATATACAACTGCTGCAAATATAATTCTGGCTGAGAGTTAGAAATCAGAATGATACCTGCTTTCAATAGAATGACACGCCACCCTTGTATGGGTTTTGCATTAGGGAATGGGTAAATCTTAATATTAGAAGGAGGTGAATACAACGACGCAGATCAAATAAGTGGCTATCAAGATCACTTGATCTAATTCCTTGTGATTTTTTTCTTGAGGTGTACTGAAAGATCTCATTTATAAAATCAACCCTAAAACACTTCTCGAATTATGAAAGACAGTTTATGAAATATGCTCTACAGTTGATGTTGGAATTTGGTAAAAAGATTGCAGAAGTGATGCTGGTAAGGTTCAGTGTTGTATTTCATACCAAAAAGAACATTTTGAACATTGCAATTAGTAATTACGTAGGCTTTGTTTTGATTAATTAAGAATTCTTCTTGTATCAAACTGTATACCAAGTTGGGCATAAAAAAGATGATTCTAAGGTCAATGAATACAGGCGTCAGTATTTTTTGTTGTTCTGATGAGACAATATATATACTTTTTCTTAAGACTAAAAAGAGCGTTGCTTTTGCTGCACTCTTAAATACAATAAAGTTGAAGGATTGCAAGGAATGCAAGTTACTCAACTCTCTTTCACAACGTTTACACAAATATGCTAATTAAGTTTATAAGTAAAAACTTTAAGCGATATACTATCATTTATGTTTATTTTAGTTTTTACATTTTTTTAATCATGTGTAGTTTATATTCATTACTTCTTCCCTCCATGATGTGTTACATTGCCATGAGAGAATGAACACCATACACACACACCCACCCACCCACCCACACACACACACACACACACACACACACACACACACACACACACACACACACACACACACACACACACACACAGCAATCTCAGTTATGAGGAGATGCTGAGGAAATTAGACTTACCATCACTCGAAGCTAGAAGAATTAGGGGGATATGGTGACGGTTTTTAAATTCCTTCATGGTTATGACAGAGTGGATAGGGATTGATTTTATAATATGGCTGGTTTTAGAACTCCGGGTCATAGTTTGAAACTTCTTAAGAAAACTTCTTTACAGGATGTAAGAGAGTACTTTTTGTTGTTGTTGTTGTAAGAGTAGTTGATGACTGGAAATTGAGCAACGACTATATTTTCCTTCTAAGGAACATATTCTTCAGGTAATATTGTCCTACACCTCAAAGAGCACATATAATATCAATAAAACAAGATAACATTCAGAATGAATGGTGAAACAAGAAGAAGAAAAAGAAAGAGAATAGAAGGAATAAGAGAGAGAGAGAGAGAGAGAGAGAGAGAGAGAGAGAGAGAGGAGAGAGAGAGAGAGAGAGAGAGAGAGAGAGAGAGAGAGCGTGCCAAATACGTCATCTTCAACATTTATTTCACAGAATCCAGCACTTAGTATGCGAAACTAATAATAACATCCGTCTAAATGTTATAGTCATTTCTACTACTCATAAAGAAGAAGAAGAAGAAGAAGAAGAAGAAGAAGAAGAAGAAGAAGAAGAAGAAGAAGAAGAAGAAGAAGAAGAAAATTTATGTATGGTGTAATATAGTGAGAATGATGAAGGCGGAGCTCAGATACTATCGGGTTAATCATTAGATTGAATCTTAATGTAAGAGGAAACAGGAAGAGAACAAAGCTAACTAGATATACGGGAATGCGTAACATGCTAATAGATCAAATAAATATAAATCCTTCCACACACAGTAAAGATAATCCCTCCCTCACTAGTAAAGCAAACCCATCATTCAGCCAATGATCTGTATAATTTCTGAATATATTCTGCGTCCACCCACATGCGATTAGGGACTAATAGAGACATATAAAACGACAACATATGTAAACTAAGTTCAACTTAGACGAACCCACTTATGACTAGGTAAGAATTGTCCACCTTCCCCTTTTGCTGTTAGGATGGATATAAGTGTGAGAAGTGAAGTGAAGCAGAACGCTTTACCACACCCTTTTCATTCGTTTTTGGAACAAAATAGACAAAATATCTTGACTTACGGATTGTAAGCCTTACACTCCTGTGTCTTTTTTAATCAGTCAAATGGTCACGTCACTAGAGTAGCTTTCTTTTTTCCGCAGACCAAGGAGTTTGTTAACAAAGAAGAGAGAAAAAATATCTCGTCTTCTTGGACTTAATACATCCATACATGCATATACATTGCCTCATTCTCCCATGCAAGGAGGGTGGCTGAGCCAAGAAACGCATTTACCGCGATCCACACATACCTAATCTTCTCCTTTTAGCTCCTTGGGAATAAAAGGTTGCCATAGTTCCCCCTTCCACCCTTTTTAGATCACCCACAAGGTAGGCAGGCAAGGATACTCTACAATGAAGTCCGACAGCCACAGCTGGTTTACCCCCACCGTTTCATCACATGGCAACTCCTCTCACCCATCACAGTTCACTGAGCTAAGCAGGTTCTAGAAATCCCTTTTGGCCTGTGTCACTTATACACAATCTTCCTCCACTCATTCCTATCTCTTTGACGCTCTCTTCCTGCACCACTGACATTCCACATGCATTCAGTGCCCCTTTCACGCAGTCCATCCATCCCATTCTAGGTCTCCTCTTGGCCTAACTCCAATCACTTCTGCCCTTTACACTCTTTTCACTATTCGTTCATCACGATTCCTTTCCATGAGTCCAAACCAACTCATTTTTCTCTGATATAACCAATCCGACAGCTTCTTTTCAATACTTGTTCTCTGCCTGATATTCTTATTTCTTACTCTATCTATTCTAGATGCACCAATCATACTTCTCAAACACCTCATCTTCATTACATTCAAGTTGTTCCTTTCATCCTATTTTGCATTCCAAGTCTCTGTTCCACAATGCTGTTGGAATAATTACACCATATATAATTTTTTTTTGCATTCATTCCCAATTACCTATTTCTCATTACACTTTTCAAACCACCTAAACTATTACTCGCCTCCTTCACTCTGTGCCATACCTCCTCATCTACTTCTTCACTCACTGATAAATGTGGCTCCAAATACTTATAACTCTCAGTTTCATCAAGCAACTTCTTATTCAGTCTGCCAACATTAACACTCCTCGTGCATTTCATGACTACTTTTACCAATGTTCAGCCGCAACTTCTTTCTATCACACTCTCAAACACACTTCGTCACCAAATGATTCAGTTCATTCTCAGAATCAGCCATCAGTACAGTATCAGCCATTAATAGGAATCGATTCAATTTTCACAACCTTCCACACTCACAGGTTAGTTCCAAGCCTCTGTCTAATCTTTTTCATTTACTTCCCTTACCACTTCACCCATATACACATTAAACAACCATGGCGACATTATACAACCTTGACGTAACCCTACATTCACCTCATATCAATCACTCATACCATTCCCAACTCTCACACTATTCATGCACTAATTCTTAACCGCAGTCAACAAGCTTCCACTTTATTCTATATAGTCGCAACGCAATCCACAGCGCCTCTCTGTCAACCCTGTCATACGCTTTCTCTAAGTCCACAAAAGCCGAAATTCATTAATAACAATAGCTTTCCTATAATCATAACATGAACCGTTGTTAAGGCAACTCTCCTGCATATCGCTTGAATCCGACCTTGAGCCTGATTTCTAATAAAGCTCATTCCCTTTGACCTCTCTTGCAATCTTTGTATGCAGGGTGAGGTAAAGTAATGAACTCATTAGTCATTTGAAAGTGTAATTCGGAATTTATTACTATTTAACAAACGATACCTCGTCAGTACCTGAGCTCTTAACTACACCCATATAAGTAATTCATATATATATATATATATATATATATATATATATATATATATATATATATATATATATATATATATATATATATATATATGCAAATAGATATGAAAAAAATATTAAAGCGTCAATAATTAATATATGGCTCACTGCAATAGAGTATCAAATTAATGTCATGACTAAGAATGTCAAATAAGAATGAATTAACTTGTCATGATTAGGAGTTGGAGGGGGACGTTAATTAATGTTTTCAAGAACACATTCCTGAGAGGTAAGAAAAATGACAGCCATATGACATGTGGAATGCCATTAGAAATTGATAAGGCAGCTCAACTGTTTAAAGGGTTAGAAATTATTATTATTATTATTATTATTATTATTATTATTATTATTATTATTATTATTATTATTATTATTATTATTATTATTATTATTATTATTATTATAATTCGAGTAAGGAAAGAAAAAGTAACCCTTGTATGCGTGTTAAAATTCAGCTAGATGAAAAAAAGGTCTTAAAATCCCGAAATTCAGCTAATAATAAGTTTGAACAATAATTCAGAGCAATATTGCGTTTACTGCAGTGGGCACCACCAGCATCATGGTCTATATAATCTCTCTGGTACCTCTCAATAAAAACATAAAAGGACCCAAATGAGGCTTTTCTTCCTTTTCTAATAAAGAAGAAGACGACGACTTGTCAAGTCAAGACCGTCTGTCTATGGTATTTATCTGGTGAGTGAGGAACGTGTTGAAAAAGAGCTGAAGGGAAGTGACTGAAAAATGATAATATAAAAAATGGAGAGGCAAAAAACCCGGATGTCTGATTGGCAACACTTTTGAAGTGTAACGGAAAAAGATGTTATGAGCTTTTAGGTATTTTAGCAAGAAGAGCTCTCTCTCTCTCTCTCTCTCTCTCTCTCTCTCTCTCTCTCTCTCTCTCTCTCTCTCTCTCTCTCTCTCTCTCTATATATATATATATATATATATATATATATATATATATATATCTATCTATCTATCTATCTATCTATCTATCTATCTATCTATCTATCTATCTATCTATATATATATATATATATATATATATATATATATATATATATATATATATATATATATATATATATATATATTGTTCCTCGTTGCCTGTGAGTGTGTATGTATACATATATACACACACATGCGTCTAGTTATAGTAAGCTGAATGAATTAGAGATTTTTGTGATGAATAATTACATATACATTTATACTGACAAAACTAAGCAAATGAGCTCCAGTATTTTTATGTTTTAAAAGTATGTGTTATTCTCCTGTTGTACCCAGACTTCGTCTGGGTGCAACAGGAGATTAACACATACTTTTAAAACAAAACAATTTTATTTAAATCTAATGTTAATAAATAATATTTTCAAAATGATTTTCATCATTTTCAATGCATACTTTGATGCTCTTTACAAAATTCAGGTGAACTCTATTGAATAGGTCTGCATAGTGAAATTTCCTATGTACCCGGACTTTGTGGACACCCTGTACATACATATCGCGGAAATGTAAAAGGGTAATTAACATGAAAGAGGAAAAAAAGTTACTGCAGGATATACCTGCTAATCACTGTAAAGAAAGACCCTCAGAGATATACTACAAAAAGAGGGTGGAAATGTTGAGTTGTAATTAGGAATGATACTTATGAAAAACAATGAAATCAACCTCAAGATATGATGTAGCAAAGCTTAACAAAATAATATATCTTAGCTCAGTGCATTGAGGATAAGAGACTGCATCGAAAAACATATGACGGAAGCCATTAGTTGTACAAGGTCAAACAGATCAATGTATTATCCTTAAAATGAGCATAGATGTAAAAGATGACGAAAACTTTTAAGATAAGTAAGACTTTACGGATATAAAGGAAGAATGGAATGCTATTTATGATGCTGGAGATTTATAGAGCAACTGCAGGAAAAATAAACTTGTAAGTATCAGAGATAACATTGGACGTAAGAATAAAGAGGAAAGAGGGAAATATCTCGCACAGTATTGAATTTAGGCCAGATTTCTTGAACAGTGTAAACCTAGGATACCATATTGTTAGTTAGCTAGACACACACAAATGGATTTCATAAATGCATATGACGCGGTTCTGTATATGGCTAGGATCCCGTACGGCTCCCTAACCATACACAGAACCACGTCAGATGCATTTATGAAATCCATTTGTGTGTGTCTAACTAACTAAGAATATGGTATCCTAGGTTTACACTGTTCAAGAAATCGGGCCTTAGAGTACGAGGTTTATACACTAAAAACTTTAGATAAAGAAGAACGCTGGAATTAAGTAAGAGAAAAAATCTAGAACACAGTGCTAAAAAGATTTCTAAGATGGTACAATGCTACGGAGCTAACAAAGTTAGATTTTATTAGGTAATGATGAGAGTATGAATGAAGAGAGAAGAATCACTTGCTATTTAGTACTTAATGTTTCGAAAATTATGCATGTTAAAGGGAAGGAGTATATATATATATATATAAATATATATATATATATATATATATATATATATATATATATATATATATATATATATATATATATATATATATATATAATCAAGATACTAAGAATCAAATGAGCGGAAGCGAGTTTAGTGTACAGAAATAAAGATTTTGAATATTGTACATAGTACAGGAATAATGTATATATAAAATATTTAATAAGTAATGATATAAAAGAAAACTGTGAATGTGAAGCATAGAAAAACAAAGACTAACAGTTATAAGAGTAGATGGTAAACGTTGGAGATAATATTGAGCTTAAACCATGGCAGAAAACCATGACATTGCAATGGATGAGATAAAGCTGGATTGCTCATTACTCTGTCATCATGTCGCCTCCATGCCATCCGCTCACACACACACACACACACACACTCACACACATACACACACACACTTGCACATAAACACACACACACGAGACAGAGCGTAGGACTCTTCCTTGTAAACACAATTAGGCAATTACACACTGTGCAGATCAAGTACACAAAGTGTTTTCTTAATTCCGTTTACTTTCTACTCATTTATTTTTGTGTGTGTACAAAAATGTGTACAACAATCTTTCGGTTCACTATTGTCTAATTTTCTTAAATATTTTAGAACCTGATACCAATTAAGCTCACTCAACAATAACTAGTGTCAATAGTAAATACATGATTATAATTAATTGATGTTGTGCTTTTTATGATTTTTATAGTATTTTTCCAATGTGTTTGGTACAGAGACTAATTTTATATTTATTTTATATAGAAAATTATACATAAATTGGGTCTGAGCACATTTTCAAGATGTCTTTCCCAAGGATCTCTCTCTCTCTCTCTCTCTCTCTCTCTCTCTCTCTCTCTCTCTCTCTCTCTCTCTCTCTCTCTCTCTCTCTCTCTCTCTTATTTCTTATAATCTGAGAAATATATAAAAGACAACATGAGTCACTATAAAAATGAACGTATTTGGTTCTCTGACTTAATGATATAGAACGAAGCATAATATATGCTGTGTATTTAGTTCGGAATACATTCTCGACCACGAATGATATTGCCTGAAATATCATCAAAAATGATAATGATTCATATATTATGATTAACATAAATTACGAATATATATATATATATATATATATATATATATAATATATATATATATATATATATATATATATATATATATATACACATATATATATATACATATATATATATATATATATATATATATATATATATATATATATATATATATATATATATACATATATATATATATATATATATATATATATATATATATATATATATATATATATATATATATATATATATATATATATATATATATATATATATATATATATATATATATATATATATATATATATATATATATATATATATATGCATATATATATATATATATATATATATATATATATATATATATATATATATATATATATACATACATATATATATATATATATATATATATATATATATATATATATATATATATATATATATATATATATATATATATATATATATATATATATATATATATATATATATATATATATATATACATGCCTTTTCCCCCTTGTAAGGGGGTGGCCGAGCCTAGGAACACGCTTCACCGTGATCCACACACTGTCGTATGACTTCCGCCATGCTGAAGCCAGAATCTGAAACTTGTAACAGATCTTGAGCGGAAACGGTTGGTCGAGGGCACGGATATTTTATTACAATGTTTGTAGAAAGTGCCAAGGAAATATATGACCGGAACCGTGAGACTTAGGACCTGGCATCGAGAAGGGCAAGAAAGGACAGGAAGTTAGCCATTTCCTAAACCACATGAAAACATAAACTTGTGTTTCGTACACAGGAACCTGCCCAGGAGAAATGCCCAATAACTCCTCCCCGGAAGTAGGTGGGATTCCACTTTGAACCTGGCGCTGATTAGCTGGACTAGATCTGACTGATTTCATTGGAGAATTGGATGTTAAGCCACGCCCTGCCCCTGGGGGTATTTAAAGAGCCACCCAGGGCAGGGACAGTTAGTTAGAACCTTACCAGGGGCACGAATAGATCATAGATTGTGATAGTCATAGGGTGGGGGCATAGGGGCATTGAGGCGTCGGTTGTGTTGTACTCTAGAATAAATATAAGTAAAGGAACTACTGCTTGTCCATTCTTACCTTGTACCCATCAGGTACTAATATTTATAAACCACGCTACCATAATAATTAAAGTATATAAACGTAGGAGGAAAAGCCCTACGTTAGTGGTGTCATTAGATGGGATAAACAAAACCAATACGACAGTGGTGACGCTCGGTGAGATAATAATAAAAACCCCTACGTCAGTGGTGGCAGTGCGGTACGATCATCACGCCTGGAATACATACAAAGAGACTCTCATATCAGAAGAAACCGGTGCAAAGAAAAGAAAATAAGAATGGCAAAAGCAGAAATCCAACATCTCCCAATTCAAGAAATGAGTGACGAGGCCAAACACCGGAGAATTCTCGAACTGGAGGAACAAGTGCGGCGCCTACAAGCACGCGCCGACGCCGCTCCGTCGAGAAGGAACTTGGCCGACGCCGACAGCGAAACCGACGCCTCAAACATCGACGAACAGCCGGCCGCTCCGAACCCCGTGGTGACACAGGGAACGCAGCAGGCCCAGCCCCCACCCTGTGCCCTGGTTGTAAAGACGCCTCGAGTTAAAAATTTACTTTTATACCTCGACGGCGCAAATGTAAAAGACCGTGAATGTCCGTCCATAATTCCCGCGACCGACTTCCTGAAATACTTGGGTCTGCGGATGAGAAGTGACGAGTGCTCAAATAGAGAATATTATAAAACTTTGAAGGAACTATTTCTAAGATATTTCTTAGCAAGCCGAAGTGTGACCGGAGCATTGAGTGAAAATGCCCATTACAAGAGGTATAAGTTGCCGGATCCGACCAAGAAGACGGCGATTCGACGATTTTACTCGAAGAAAAGAAGGAGAACCCTCTCCTTCCTTGCCTTCTGCCATGAAGTTCTCCAGGACCACCTCCTTAAAATAGCTAAGTACTTGTGATCTGTATCCAGTGAGTAATGGGACAATTAGTAAAAGAAATTGAGGTCGGTGGACGCCGCCATTTTATCTTGTAGTTATGCTTTGACTCAGCCAACCCGCTTATAAGGGGTGTGGCGCTTAATAAGTTGATAAAAGTAGAATTTCTGTACCCATTACTAACATGGATAATTTGTACTAATAGCTATAAGCAGTAATAAACTCCGTTTTTGTTATAATTTGAGTAATATAAAGAATTTGCGTTGGAAGTGCGTTCCATTTATTTGTATTAATGCTTAGATTGAATTTTAAAAACGCGAATGTATCGATTTTTAATTGAAAAAATTTAATGCACGTGAAATCACTGTTACAGTATATTAATTTCTTAAGCGTAAGAATTATAGTGAGAAATATACGTGCATCTGCTTTTAAGAGTTTCATAGAACACGTGTGGTTTTCGGGAAAAGAATGCGGAAGTGACCATTCGATCTCCCAACCTCGTTATTGTGAATCTGTAGTAATTGTACTGAGCTTTGATATTTTAAAGTATGTGTAAAATCATTGTTATATTAATTTCTTAAAGCGTAAGAAATCGAGTGTTACGATTGCGCCTGTTTTTAAGTTTTTTTTCTTTTTTTGTTTGTTTTTATCCGCGGGAGTAATGTTTTAGCGAGGGAAGGACATAAGCGACAGATCGTTCTTTTTGTGTTGTTATGATGAAGGAATTAGTCTTACGATACGTGTGTGGCATGTTCTTTTTGAAGAATAAGAAATTTTCGTGATATTAGTTAGAGATGAGTTTTTTATTTCACGCTATGCTGGCGAAAGTAACAGTAAATTAGAGTAGTTTGTGCTGTCCTAGAATAGGGAAGGTTTTTCAGTGTCACCCAAACGTAGCTTCAAGGGAGTAGAATGTTTGTTTGTTCGTTAGAATGGGACTTAGGACTGGTGAGGAAGTCTGTGACCGCACGGCTCAGCCGAGATTTCACCTTTAATCTCCTTCAGAGAGATAAGGGAAAGGAAAACCAACGCGTTGTAAATAAAAGGGAATTTTACAGAAAGGGGATGATTGTCTTGAAAGTGATATAGCGAGTGAGTATGAATGACTGGGGGTATAATGGGGGGGTTGCTCTAGGGGGTGAAATCGCGGAAAAGCACCGTTAGGAAGCATGATTGGGGAGTCTGCGAGGATCGTTCCCCTGCTCCGCCAGGTCCTTCTGCATGCCATATCAGAGTGTATTTATGGGGGGTGATGCGCTGTTGCAATATCTAGTGAGGGATATGGATGAGAAGGTAATTCTCCACCTGCCCAGATATGGTTGAAATGCCGAGTTTGTTTTATTTTTTGTTTTGTCCCCTACTCCGCCGTTGAGATTATTATTCGATTTCCGAGAGATTCCAAGATAGATGTTACGTGATAAAGGACGTGAATCTATGAATGATTCTTTATTTTCTTTGCTAGCTGCAGTATATACATTATTTGTCTGAAGAGATATGTTAGATTGATAAAGTAAAACTTTGCGAGTTTTAGCCATGATAATGTTTTATCAAAATTATTTCGGCTTGGTCATAAAGAAAGAGTGAGAGCTGACACGAAATGACAACAAGAATGTTACACAGCTGTATCCCGTATTTGAGAGAGCAGATATAAGTCAAATTCGAGATAGTAAAAGAAGATATATTTTGTTTGAATTGTTTATGTACAACTCCGTACGAGATTTTGAAGTTTAAGCAAAATGCATTCCTTACTGTTGATAATGAAATATACTTTTGTTTTTATTATTGCATACACAGAGATAGACTTTTTATATTCTTAGATACCCGTTTTTGTTATAGTTCTTTTTGTATTGAAGAAATCTTTAAAAATCTTACTTAAAGGATTCTGAAAAGATTATCTAGAGATAACCATGGTTAATCCCTAGCATTTTCATGAATTTTAGATTACAATCGGGCTAATTAAAGATAATTGAGATTATTAGAGATTATTTGCTGAGTTTTAAAGTTAAAATTAATGACACTTAAGTCCTTTTTAAGAAGTTGTTAAGAAAAAGATATTTGTACTTTTGTTGATAGTAGTAGGGATAGTGTCACATATGATTTTAATCAGAGTGGGTGCGCTCCGACTCAACCCTCTGATTTATAGCAAGAAAAGGATTGTCATTATAGACAAGGATGTGTATGCCGTTACAGTAAAGTCCTTATCAAGATTAAACAGAGAGGAATGGATTTATGCTTCGACAGTTCTGCAGTTGTACACTAAGTTCTTTTTGCTTTTGTTTTGTTAATGAGGAAATAAGAATAGCCTCTGACAATAAACGTAAGACTCTATCGATAGTCATTGCTAACGTTTGTTCACGTTCATTTGTTTATTTATTTTATTATTAGAGATACTCTGCGACACTTTTTTATTTTCAGTACAAGTTAAAAGGACGAAGGCAAGTCTCAGCTGACTTGTGAGTGGAAACCGCAATGTATTTCACGGTCGCCCAGTCTCTCTCTCTCTCTCTCTCTCTCTCTCTCTCTCTCTCTCTCTCTCTCTCTCTCTCTCTCTCTCTCTCTCTCTCTCTCCTACCTTTCACTCGACTCTGAAACTGACAGAGGCCTCTCCTGCTGCTAACAGAATGTTGCCGTCTTTGATTTTTTTTGTGTGTTTTTTTCCAGCGAAGCTAGGCGATAATCGTGCCTACATTTTATTGCAGTCAATAGATTGTTGCATGCTGTTATTGCATAAATACTGATAAGACATCGGTAGTACCGCCATTTGCATAAATATTTTTGCCACATGTCGCAACTGTTTAGAGGATAGATAGAACTCCCATTGACAAATTGTGGAGCCAGCAAGTTGCCACTTATGCTATATATATATACATTGATTATGACAGCAGGAATTTGAATATTAAAGGAGACTGTGTTAGAATAAGCATCACTATGAAATATAAGTATAGAACTCTGTTCTTACTTCTGAATATCAGTCTCCATTGTATATATATTGATATTTTTGATTTAGTATATTTATTTTTATTGTTTATTATTCTTATTTTTTAATCATGATTATTAGTAATGTTATTATGTTGACTGATATTGTTGCTATCTCTCAATGGCCTGTTGCTAATTATTATTTTTGAAATGAAATCAGCAGTAACTTGATGATTTGTATCTTTTATCTGAATTCATACTTGATGTTACTGTAGCCACCGCTAATAAGAATGTTTCTTTAGTGGCTTTTCTCAGCATTTAATGATTATTCTTTTTGACATTTATAGTAGAGTAATGCTATGTAGCAGTTGCTAAGTCCTAAGTATCTTGGAATAATAATCTAGTTGTGTAGACACATACCTTCCATTACCACCCTATTCCTAGGCAGCCCCGACCTGCAAGTTCTAAAAGTCTTTAGATTTTGTCCGTCAGACAAGTCCCTAATGCCCATTGAATAGAGATTGCAATCACTTGCAGTTGCAGGGGAGGCAAAGTATAGCCTCGATTACCAACGTATGGCCATTGTTGGTACCCTGAAGTCATAGGGAACCTTTCTTACAACTGTAGTAGTGACATAGGTTCAAACTTTCATCCCGCGTTCTACTTCGAAGGTACGTGTGAGAGGACCGTACAGGAAGAGTAACGCTGTGACGTTGCAGGTCTCCTGCGTGGTGGTCTTAGTCAAGATCGGCCGAGGGCTTTTTTGGTGGATGTTCACCCTTGAGGGTGAGCGGACTTTCCACTTGTGTCCCGCGGGACGAGAAAGCCGGGCTGGAAGGATTCGCGGGATGGGGCCCAGTCCTTGTCCTTTTTGCTCTGCCTAACCGAGTAACGGAGATATGGCAACAAACCTGGGCCTGCAGCGAGGACGGCGGGGGATGTGAAAGCGAAAGAATCCCCGTGGGAAACCGGGGAATCGCACCTAGCAAGAATTCATGAGCAAGGGACAGAGAAAACAAAAGTCGTCCTAGACAGAAAAAAATAAAAGTCACCCTAGACAGAGAAAGTAAAAGTCGTCCTAGACAGAGAAAGTAAAAGTCGTCCTAGACAGAGAAAAACGAAAGTCGTCCTAGACAGAGAAAGTAAAAGTCGTCCTAGACAGAGAGAACGAAAGTCGTCCTAGACAGAGAAAGTAAAAGTCGTCCTAGACAGAGAAAACGAAAGTCGTCCTAGACAGAGAAAGTAAAAGTCGTCCTAGACAGAGAAAGTAAAAGTCGTCCTAGACAGAGAAAGTAAAAGTCGTCCTAGACAGAGAAAACGAAAGTCGTCCTAGACAGAGAAAGTAAAAGTCGTCCTAGACAGAGAAATTAAAAGTCGTCCTAGACAGAGAGAACGAAAGTCGTCCTAGACAGAGAAAGTAAAAGTCGTCCTATCCATTGGTCTCTGAATAGTAATATAATATGAAAGTAAAACATGTTTTGTTTCAGGAGTAGTTTTTAAGGCTTAATTTTAAGACAAATCAATGCCCCAAATAATGATAGGAATAGAACTTATGACGGTAGGGTCTCTTATAGAAATTACTGTTGATGTTATAGTCTATTGCATTTTACCTGTTTATACATGCTAATACTCTACTTAATTGTTTGCTAATGTTCTAAATGAGTCATAATCCTACTGTAATTAACTCAATTTTGTCTTTTAAAGAAACGAGAGAAGTAGATGAATTAATGTTTTGATTTAAACTGACTTTTTGATCTTAATTAATGTTTAATATTAGTTTCACACTGGAATTATGTTGTTTAAATATAAGAATATGTTTGTATTTCAGATTTCCAACAAGGACATAGACCCTGCATGCTCTAGTTGTCTGTAAAGGTACTCTCTATATGTTATGTTTGTGTAATTTGTATAGGAATTCTTAGAAAATAGCTTAAATAATTCGGCCCCATTTCTATTGTAAACTAATGTTAGCTAGGATATGTCCAAGAGCTCCCGGAAAATTAGCCCATGCTTCGACTGAAATAAGAGATATTTCAGTTTTGGTTGGGAGGGATGTCGTATGACTTCCGCCATGCTGAAGCCAGAATCTGAAACTTGTAACAGATCTTGAGCGGAAACGGTTGGTCGAGGGCACGGATATTTTATTACAATGTTTGTAGAAAGTGCCAAGGAAATATATGACCGGAACCGTGAGACTTAGGACCTGGCATCGAGAAGGGCAAGAAAGGACAGGAAGTTAGCCATTTCCTAAACCACAAGAAAACATAAACTTGTGTTTCGTACACAGGAACCTGCCCAGGAGAAATGCCCAATAACTCCTCCCCGGAAGTAGGTGGGATTCCACTTTGAACCTGGCGCTGATTAGCTGGACTAGATCTGACTGATTTCATTGGAGAATTGGATGTTAAGCCACGCCCTGCCCCTGGGGGTATTTAAAGAGCCACCCAGGGCAGGGACAGTTAGTTAGAACCTTACCAGGGGCACGAATAGATCATAGATTGTGATAGTCATAGGGTGGGGGCATAGGGGCATTGAGGCGTCGGTTGTGTTGTACTCTAGAATAAATATAAGTAAAGGAACTACTGCTTGTCCATTCTTACCTTGTACCCATCAGGTACTAATATTTATAAACCACGCTACCATAATAATTAAAGTATATAAACGTAGGAGGAAAAGCCCTACGTTAGTGGTGTCATTAGATGGGATAAACAAAACCAATACGACAGTGGTGACGCTCGGTGAGATAATAATAAAAACCCCTACGTCAACACCTCAACCACTCCTCTCTGCTCCTTCCATTCTGCTTGGGTAGCCCACAAGGTAAACGGGCAAGGATATTCCACAATGAGACCCGACAGCCGCAGCTGGTTTACCCCCACCGCTTCATCACATGGCAACTCCCCTCACACCCTTCCACCACAGTTCACTGAGTTAGCAGGTGCGAGAAATCCCTTTGGGCCGCGGCCTAATATATATATATATATATATATATATATATATATATATATATATATATATATATATATACATACATACATACATACATACATACATACATACATACATACATACATACATACATACATACATACATACATACATACATACATACATACATACATACATACATACATACATACATACATACATACATACATACATACATACATACATACATACATACATACATACATACATACATACATACATACATACATACATACATACATACATACATACATACATACATACATACATACATACATACATACATACATACATACATACATACATACATACATACATACATACATACATACATACATACATACATACATACATACATACATACATACATACATACATACATACATACATACATACATACATACATACATACATACATACATACATACATACATACATACATACATACATACATACATACATACATACATACATACATACATACATACATACATACATACATACATACATACATACATACATACATACATACATACATACATACATACATACATACATACATACATACATACATACATACATACATACATACATACATACATACATACATACATACATACATACATACATACATATATATATATATATATATATATATATATATATATATATATATATATATATATATATATATATATATATCCACTAAACTTGAAGGTTTTTGGTTTTAAATAATAGGACTGTCCAGGACAGCTTAGTGTTATATCTTCCTTCAGTTACTGTTCTTTCTCTATGCCAACATCAACATCGAATATTCTTGAATATTCGTTACACATATCTTACTATCCCTTTGCATCTGACAAGTCACAACACTTTCTAACTCTGTTTCTTTGTACTCTATGCTTTCTTCTTGCCGAGGCAAGATGAGAGTAGTTTTGTTTTTTATTTTTTGGCCCGTTATGGTGTCACACTCATTATTTATATATATATATATATATATATATATATATATATATATATATATATATATATATATATATATATATATATATATATATATATGAATCATTTTTTACCCCGACCGGGACTCGAACCTAGGACTTATGATTACTAAGTCAAGGCGCTACCACTACACCACAGAAGGTTAAAAGGAATCTAACCTTATAGCTTATATCTGCTATACTTAGGAATGAACGCATTCTAACTGAATGCCACTATGTTCATATTACAGATTCCCCAACCTCACTCGTGGCTTCATTTTAGCATTTAATTCAATTCCCAATCTCATTCGGGCCATGAAATAACCAGATAAGCACATTA
Organism: Halocaridina rubra; assembly: GCA_037179515.1. Taxonomy (NCBI): domain Eukaryota; kingdom Metazoa; phylum Arthropoda; class Malacostraca; order Decapoda; family Atyidae; genus Halocaridina; species Halocaridina rubra. Next base: position 10,301 of record JAXCGZ010005732.1, on the reverse strand, counting down.
CATATGTGAAAACATGAATAATTTTTTACCCCGACCGGGACTCGAACCTAGGACTTATGATTACTAAGTCAAGGCGCTACCACTACACCACAGAAGGTTAAAAGGAATCCAACCTTATAGCTTATATCTGCTATACTTAGGAATGAACGCATTCTAACTGAATGCCACTATGTTCATATTACAGATTCCCCAACCTCACTCGTGGCTTCATTTTAGCATTTAATTCAATTCCCAATCTCATTCGGGCCATGAAATAACCAGATAAGCACATTACATATGTGAAAACATGAATAATTTTTTA
>JAXCGZ010005732.1:0-5000 GCA_037179515.1 Halocaridina rubra | reverse complement strand
CCGCCTCAAAATGAATAAGTTATTTTTATAATTTTCTTATTTATTCATTTTTAATTTATTTGTAATGCTACGTACTCAGAGACACATATGCGTGCAGGTACTACCTTACAATTCTAATTACATAATGTTGTTTCTCTATACAAAACTTGAACTTCATTTCAGAGTGGAAAAGGAAACGTTTGGCTTCTAAGTTGTAATATTTATGCTTTGGTAGTTCAGTCTCTAATCTCTTAATGCTTTGTGTTACCTCAATTATATACAGTGGAGTATTATCTCTCTCTCTCTCTCTCTCTCTCTCTCTCTCTCTCTCTCTCTCTCTCTCTCTCTCTCTCTCTCTCTCTCTCTCTCTCTCTCTCTCTCTCTCTATCGAAGGAAGGGATGTAAAAATAAAAATAAATATAGTACATGAATGAAATGTAAATAATAGAATACATCATGTACAAACAGGAGTACCTGTTTGTGCATATGTTAAAATAAAGTTAATAGAATAAATAAATATAACAGTGGAAATGCTTGATTACACATGGGTCCCGAGGGTAAGTTAATAATTGAATAGATGTATAAATGCATAAATAAATGAATGAATGAATAACTTGCATTCCCTTACTTAGAATGAAACTGTAATGAGAACAAACATTAGCGTATTTACAAAATGATATTGAAATGCGCTATAGAGTAAGATATATTTTATTTTCAAGAGTATTAATGTACCGGTTTTATTAAAGGGACACTACATACAAACGCTACGCACAAACATAGACACACTCACGCAAATACATAGATAGATAATTGTTAAATATATATATATATATATATATATATATATATATATATATATATATATATATATATATATATATATATATATATACGCAATCTTAATTACGGTGAGAGTCTAAAGGAATTATATTTACCATCACTCGAGGCTAGAAGAATGAGGGGGGATATGGTGGCGGTTTTTAAATTCCTTCGTGGTTATGACAGAGAGGATAGAGATCAATATTTTGATATGGCTGGCACTAGAACTAGAGGTCATAGTTTGAAGTTTCGCAAGAAAACTGTTTTGCAGGATGTAAGGAAGCTCTTTTTTTAGTGTAAGTGTAGTTAATAATTGGAATATGCTAAGCGAGGAGGTAGTTAATGCTAACTCAATATATAATTTTAAAGACAAGTATGATAAGTATCACTAAGTACAAAATGGAACCGACCAGGAAACGGGAAATTACGAGCTTGGGATTCTTTCCCGTAAGCACAATTAGGTAATAACACACTCACACATGCACACACTCGCGCTCGCACACACACACACACACACACACACACACACACACACACACACACACACACACACACATACACGCAAGAATAATGAAAGTAACTGCTGGGGGAAGGGGCACATGTAGAGAATTATTTTTGCGGGTAAAACACCTAATAGATCTTCAAGCATCTAGAACAGAGTTCATTAGATAATATAGGACACAGGAAGAGACAGAAAGGATCAAAATATTATTGCAGAGGCTAGAAGGTTAAATGAGGGATGAAACGAAAAGGAGAAGAAAAGTTTTTGTTTCAGAGTTATTCCAGCCAAAGGGGAGATAAAGAGGAAAATGCTAGAAGATCAGGGGATACAGCCTCATTAAGATTTTTGTGCACAAATGCTGATGGGGTAGCTGGTAAGGCAGCAGAATTAAAGGATGGGATTCAAACAGTAAAGCAAATATAGTAACGGTTACAGAGACTAAGTTAAGTGATGACCTAAACAGTGTCACAGTTTTTACTAAGGGCTTCAGAATGTTAAGGGTTGAAAGATTTCAGAAGACTGGTGGAGGGGTAGCACTGCTAATATGCGAAAGGCTTCAGGTTGAAGCAATAAACTTTGCTATAGAATGTGAGTTCAAGGAATTTCTTGTTGCTCACATAAATATTGGGTCAGAGAGCACTAATATAGCTGTTGTCTATAACCCATCAAGGGATCAACATAGGCAAGAAGTTTGTGAGGAAAGTCACATAGGTACTATTGAAGTTATTAAGTCAGTTGGTAACATCGCATAGGAAAGAAAGTGCAGGATTTTGATTATGGGAGATTTTATTCATAGAGAGATAGATTGAATTAATCTTGACCCACACAAGTAGGGAGGACTCATTTTGGGCAAGATTCCTAGATTGCATAATAGGGAATATCGTACACCAACATGTACTTGATTTAATGGGGGCCAGGGGTGGGGAAGAGCCATCACTGCTTGACCTATAATTCGCAGATGGTGTGTTAGATATTGAAAATATCGAGAATGAACTAACAATTGGAAAAAGTGACCACTATATGTTGTTGATGGAGTATATCATAGAAAACGTTCTGCCTGAAAGTAGAGGCATTGCAAAAGACACAACGAGGAACTATCCAAAAGGAGATTACAACAAAATTATTGAGCTTTTTGCAGTTATTGACTGGAAGACCTTACAAGCATTTAACAACAAATCTGTACAAGAAATGTACAAAATCTTTTGTGAGGAATATTGGAAGATAGTCACCTGTTGCATACCTTCTACCAAAATAGGAGATATTCATGCCAGATAAATGGTTCAATAGTGAGTATAAGAGAGATAAGGAATGGAGAGTCAAATGCTGGAAAAGGCATAGGAGGAGAAAAAACAGAAATGTCTGGCAGACTTATAAAAGAGCAAGAAATGATTACATAAGGAAAAGAAGAAGGAAGAGAAAGACTATGAAAGGGATATCACCAGGAAGGCTAAAGAAAATCCCAAACTTTTCTACAGCTTTATCAGAGGAAAACTGATATATATATATATATATATATATATATATATATATATATATATATATATATATAAATATATATATATATATATATATATGTGCGTGGTCGAGGTTTGAGAATGGTAGATAGGGATGATAACGAGTGGGAGCTGAAACAGTAGCTGTTTGCAGATGATACTGTGGTGGTGGCAGATTCAGAGGAAAAGCTGTATCAGTTAGTGTCAGAATTTGGAATGGTGTGTGAGAGAAGGAAGCTGCGAGAGAATGTGGGAAAGAGTAAGGTTATGAGGTGTACAAGAAATGAGGATGGCGCTGGATTGAATGTCATGTTGAATGGAGAGACACTTGAGGAGGTTAATCAGTTTAAGTATTTAGGCTCGGTTATAGCTGCAAATGGTGGAGTGGAAGCAGATGTGTGTCACAGAGTGAATGAAGGATGTAAAGTGTTGGGTGCATTGAAAGGAGTGATGAAGAATAGAGGGTTCGAAATGAATGTTAAGAAAGTTTTGTATGAGAAAGTGGTTGTGCCAACTGTGATGTACGGATCAGAGTTATGGGGTATGAAAGTAAGTGAGAGACGGAAACTAAATGTGTTTGAGATGAAATGCCTGAGGAGTATGATTGGTGTATCTCGATTGGATAGGGTTAAGAATGAAGTGGTGAGAGCAAGAACGGGTGTGAGGAGAGAAATTGCAGCCAGAGTAGATATGAATGTTCTGAGATGGTTTGGCCATGTGGAAAGGATGGATGATGAAAGGCTGCTGAAAAAGGTGATGAATGCGAGAGTTGATGGGAGAAATGCTAGAGGGAGACCTAGGTTTGGATGGATGGATGGAGTAAGGAGAGCCCTGAATGATAGGAGGATGGATGTGAGGGAAGCAAGCGAGTGTGCTAGGAATAGGAATGAGTGGCGAGCGATTGTGACGCGGCTCTGATTGGCATCTGCTGTTACCACGGGGCTGCATCTTACAGAGATAGCCCTGTGGTAGGGGCAGTAGGAGGAGCTGGCAGTTGTGAAGCGACACAGGTTGTGGAAGAGCAGGGAGGATGGGCTGTGGCACTCCAGCAGTGCCATCTGAACGGCCGCTAGCTCCCTCGTCATTGCCATAGAGCAAAGTAATCCCCTATTTGTTTTCCTTTCTTGATGTCGGCTACCCCCCAATTAAAGGGGGAAGCAGCCAAGGTATATATATATATATATATATATATATATATATATATATATATATATATATATATATATATATATAGATATATATATATATATATGTGTATGTATATATATGTATATATGCATATATATGTATACAGCTTTATCAGAGGAAAACTGATATATATATATATATATATATATATATATATATATATATATATATATATATATATATATATATATATATATATATATATATATATATATATATATATATATATATACACACTCACACACATTTATATATATATATATATATATATATATATATATATATATATATATATATATATATATATATATATATAAATATATATATATACATATGTATGTATATATATGTATATATACATGCATAATCATAAACATTCATACACACGCATGCATACATGCATACATACATATTTATGTAACCTATGTGAGGCCAAAACTCGAATATGCAGCCCCCTTTTGGAATCCGCACTTGAAAAAGCACATAGCTAAGCTTGAAAAAGTTCAAAGACATGCCACGAAACTGGTGCCAGAAATACGCAATCTCGGTTATGATGAGAGGCTGAGGGAATTAGACTTGCCATCACTCGAAGCTAGAAGAGTAAGGGGGGATATGGTGACAGTCTTTAAATTCCTTCATGGTTATGATAGAGTGGATAGGGATCGATATTTCGATATGGCTGGCTCTAGAACTAGAGGTCATAGTTTGAAGCTTGGTAAGAAAACTTCTTTGCAGGATGTAAGGAAATACTTTTTCAGTGTAAGAGTAGTTGATAATTGGAATTCGCTAAGCGAGGAGGTAGTTAATGCTATCTCAATCCATAGTTTTAAGGACAGGTACGATTAGTATCACTAAGTCTAAAATGGAACCGATCAGGAGACGGGAAGATACAAGCTTTGGGCTCTTTCCCGTAAACACAATTAGGTAATCACAATTAGGTAATCACACACACACACAGAGTGAGGGGGGATATGGTGACAGTCTTTAAATTCCTTCATGGTTATGATAGAGTGGATAGG
>JAXCGZ010005731.1:152500-160000 GCA_037179515.1 Halocaridina rubra | reverse complement strand
TTTTTAGGCCCTTCTCTTCTGTCCTCTTCTCTGTTTATTTGTGTTTCTTTGGGAAGGTATGCTATATTTTTAGATCGTCCTGAAAACCATCCAGTTTTTTTTATTCTGCTTGTACATTTCTGCTTTTAGTGCTTTAGTCCTTTATACTTTCATCACATGTTAGTGTTGGCATATAATGTCCCAATGACTTCAGTACCCACAGCACTGAGTTGGAAGATTTACGTCGACCTCCAACTACCTTCATAGTGGAATTACTGAAAACTGAGTTTTTTCGTTCTCCTAAGTATCAGAGTGGAAGAAATACCAGTAATTTTATGATGCACCAGGTCTTTAACAAGTTTTATGTAGTGCATATGAAAGATCTTGAATTCTCCTCTTTTATTCTGTGAATACTCTCTTAGGTTTAAACATGTTATTGAATATATTATGCTTTGCAGTGCAACTGTTACTAACCTTCAAGCCAAGATGGAGGCTTTAACAACAACAAATGCTCTCATGAAAGAAGACTTGGCTATTGCCAAGAACTCGATTATCCATCTTCAGGAGGATAATGATCGTTTGCGTAAAGAGAAGGGATTACCTACTCAACAGCAACAAGAAGAACTAGACAGAGAGGTTAATCAAATTTCTGTATTCCCATTAAGACTTTTACATATATTCTTGAATTGTCTTGATATATAAAAGTTTATCACTATGCTTGTGTTTATATTATGTATAAATATTATTTTCCTTTGTCATACTGTATAAATTTCTTCCCTGTATCAAGGCTAAGAAGGCGAGTCGTATTAGTGTGATTGGCTGTGAAGAAGAAATGCAAGATTTGAAGAGACAGTTGGAAGAGGAAAGTGCTCATCGCAAGCAAGTAGAGAGAGAATTGGAGTTACAAATACAGATGAAAGCTGAGAGTGAAATGGCAGCCAAGCTTCTTGAAAAAGATATCCATGAAAAACAAGATACTATTATTTCACTAAGAAGGCAGCTTGATGACATCAAAGTAATCAATTTGGAGATGTATCGGAAATTGCAGGTAAGTCATTTTTGTCACTTTCTTTTTCAGAATTCTTAGATATACTACAGTGACTTAAAACAGACTCTGGTACATTCTAATTAGAAAGTTTTTAGTTGGAAATGACTACAAATACTATGGTATTGTTTAGGATCCATGTGTGTTGCTCTTCACATTTACACTATAATCCTAGTAGAAGCTGATGTCACAATTTTAAGCCTAGTCAGACACTGTGAGCATGTAGGCAATAAAGAAGAAATCTCAGGATTTTATAGCAGCTAGAAAAGTGGTATATATTAGAATGTATAATAATAAAGGAATTACCATTTAATTTTCAAAGTTGTTTGGATATTGGAGTGGATTTCTTTGGTTTAGCTTTACCATAATCACACCAGTTTTACCTCATTATCAACCTGTTGTTTAAAGCATCAACATTATGTAATTGTTCTTTATGAATGATGTAAAAACATTTGTGTTATATTTTCAGTTGTTTGACATGAAGAGCTTAGAAGGTCACATTCTGCATGCAGTGTAGATAATTACCGTTGGTACTTTCTTGTAGGCATTTTCTTTTCATTATTATTTAGTAGAAAACCTGTACCTGCTCCTGCATAGCAGTTTTATTGCCATCACTTTTTGTATTTGGACTGAACAGTACTTGATTACTGTTCAGTAATCAAGTACTGATCTATAAATCACTGAAAATATATTTTTATTGTTGCATACAAAATTTCTCTTCAAATTATCAATTACAATTTTTTTTGCATACGAGAATTTTCAAAGCTCTTGAAACTCTCTTTCACTTCTCTCTTCCTGAACCACCTATACCACCAGCTCATCAGTATAACTTGATGAAGTTGTGTCTAATGCTGCTGTAATATGCCACCTCTAATAAATAACCATCCCTCATTCTTTTGTCCAATATTCACCATTAGAGCCCCTTTGTTTATAAGATTTTTTATTTTTACTTGTAGTGCAATGATATATGTAGTGTTTTATTGTATTGTCATTGTTATTTAGTACTTTCGCATTTGGCGTTGCTGTCACTTCCCTTTTATGCAACGAGCTTGTGAAAATACTAGCAATTATAAACATCATGTGCATAATAATAGCAACAAGAATTTAGGAAGCTTGGGCAGTGGCATCAGCTGTTACGCAGAATAATAGTAAAGGCAGATACATCAAAAAGTATTATAGTGCTTTAACGTGCTAATATGAGCTCGAAATATAGATTGTAATTATTAGTCTTACATATGTACACTCTTGTGTTTTATATTCCATACTCGGTCACTGAATCATTAGTGTTTTACGGTCCTATAACCTGTCATATTTGGATGTTGGAATATTCCAAAATGACTGTTGGGCTTATCCGTATTAATATTATGATATACAGCATATAGCAGCATCAGGCAGAAGTTTAATTTTTTTTCTCCTACTATATGTGCAGGATATCATTGTATTTCTTGGAAAATATTGGTTTTTGTAATATTGTTTGGTGATGGAATTAATGTTTAAATGCATGCATTCTAACTGGGTTATTATATTATTTTATTTAGCCTTGATTTCTGCTCATAAGGTTGTGAGTGTGGTATAAGGCATTTACTATATGTATACTGTACTTAAATAAATCTTTCCAATAAACTTCACAGTAATTTATCATGCAGCAGTCTGTCAGACTTTGTAAGTTGGTAAATAACCACAGATATAGTTTCATACTTAAGGACCTCAGCTTACATGCCATTACCCTCTAGACGTATATTCATATATCTAATACAGCTTAGTACTTGTATTTTCTAATGACTTTACCATTTATTTTAAGTGTTGAAAGCATTATCAAATTTTCTGCATTTATCTTCCACTGATATCTTTTTCTCATGAGGTTTGACTAAACTTTAGTAACATATATGTAATCGTGTCTTATGGTAATTAAAAGTTGCTTCGTTGTGTAAAGTCGGAGAAAATCAAGTTAAAAAAATAAATTTTTAAATATAGTAACTATTGTACTTAATTTAAGACATATTGATCATTTAAACATTTTTTTTAATAGTTTCAAAAGTAATCTTGAAATGTATTAACTATTGTATTTAAAGACTTTTTGATCACTTAAACATTTATCTTATTATTTTTCAAAGGCAATCTATTGAGTCAGTGCTGTGTTTAAGCTTAGTAGTATATTCTGAGTTTTTTTCACGTTAATATGCATCAAAACCGTATCAGGCATCAAACAGTTTCATTTAAGATTCCACAGCTACTGTCCAGAACAGAAAGGGATGTTTTCATTGTCTTAAGTAAAGCCATTTATTTTTTAATTTGTTCATGTCAGTGCTGCTGTCATTTGTAGCTCTTTTAGTTATACATTGAAGAATGTATGTGAATAGCACCAATCAGTCAGTATTAATATTTCCCATATTTTGAATGGAGTACATGATTTTACATAGGGCTTTTCGACAAACTCTTCCGATAGTAAAAATGGAGATGGTTATCTCTCGACTCATATTATTCCATTCATATATTTCAGAATAACTTTAAAAGCTTAATACCGTCTTTTCATTTGTAGTTTCACAGATAAAACTCTTCCGATAATTCTAGAAAAATTGTAGCTTTTTATTTTATTTTACTTTTTTCTTGACATTTAAAAGAACGTCCCAGTCAATCCAAACACTAGTTTTTTTTATATATAGTAATCATGTAACATAGAGTGCTGTTTATGAGCTTTAAATGTGTTACTGCCACAGCAGTTTGATCAACTTGACTTATGGTTACACATTATGCACTCCAAAATTCTATCACTAATTTAAATGTCTTTTTTTTTTAAAGTTTACTTGATTATGATGTGATAGTTTTGTGCATTAATTAACTTTGTTTCAAAGGCATGTAATTCACTATAGAAAAATTGTATAGCTCAAGTATACAGTATTACTAAACGGATATTCAGATTTCAGTTGTTGTTGACACTGAATGATCTCTGTGTTCTGAATGTGGACACTATTTGCATGATGTAATCTATATTCAGAAGTAGGAGGTGCTTTTTCTGACAATGCCCTAACTTTTGGTCTTCATTGTTGGTTTCATCAAAATTTATTTGATGAAAATATGTAGTTTGGGTGACCTGTAAAGTCCACCCGGAAAAATTTCGCCCATGAAACTTCCACCCCATGAAATCACCACCCCACGAAATTTTCTCCCCTTAAATTTCCACCACATGAAAATTCCACCAATTAACCAATATATTTAAATTTTATGATTGTTTGCCTTAAGTTTGTTTCATTGTTAAGTTAGATTAAGCTAGGTTAGGTTAGGTTAAGTTTTGTGGGATGAAAAACTGGTGGGGAGGAATTTTCGGGGTGGATTTTACAGAGGTGGAATTTACATGGAACCGTAGTTTGTGTGCTGTATTGAAGAAATTCTATATCCTATTACATACAGTGCATTTTTTCTGATGCAGTACAGTTGCATATCTCTTACTTAATTAAAAGGCAAAGATAATCAGCCTTTAAATGGTTTATATTGGTTTTGCCAGTCATTAAGCATGAAACTAAAGTTGCTTTATGAAACAAAAGCTGCTTAATAAGGGACTACTTAAGATTATATGACAGTTGCATGACCAAAAGTGTGTGGCTTGGCCCATGTCTTCTTGGTGTTCTCTACTAACTTGCACCTTCTCTGTTCTCTAGGAGTGCGAACACGAAATTTTCGAGAAGGGCATGTTGGTGGAACGTCTTCAAGAGAAAACTCAAAAAATCAGTAGCATGCTTGTAAACCTTCAGAATTATACAGAACCTAATTATTCTTCGAATAGCTAATTAAGTCAGCTCAGTCATGATTATTTAAAGTGTAGAGAAGACCTTCCATTATTATTGAATAGTTTTCTATACCATGTATAGTACACAGAGTATGATAGATTTTATAGGCAATTTTAATCAGTACCTTTACTTCATATAACTTTCTCACATTTATATACCTCAGTTTTTACCAAAACCTCCTACTTTACCATGAAAATCTATATCATATATCAGTCACTGAGTTTGTATTTGAAGGGTGTGAATATTGTAACAAGTGTTTGTTATTATTTATCATATAGAATAAATTGTGTCCATATCAGCAACTGCTATATATGTTGCCTCTCTATATATAAAATACTTTCATACACTCGTCTTGTACTGTCAATAGTCTTAATCAATTTTAAAGGTCTTTATACTTCTATCTGTAACTATATTATAGTTTTAATGTTAGACATTTGTATCACTTCCACAAACACTTTTTCACTGTGTAATTACCCTTACTTTGGTGTTTGGGCTTACTATGCTGTGTCTATCTGATACTTCATTTCATTCTAATACTGTAATCTCTTATCTAGGTCTGAAATCTGCTACTGTTAAGTTTGTCTGATTCTCATTGTATAGATAGATCAATGACTGTAAATGGATATTGTGTGTGTCTAATGCTTAGAATGTTTCTTCTCCTCAGAATTCGATACTTGAGGTATATTTTCTTTAGTTTTCTAAGATTTTCATCGTCATTGTTTTAGGGTTAATTATATTTTTCACATTATACATATAATTTTTAATTTTGCATGCATGAAGAGGGATTATAATATTGTTTTATTTAAAACAGTGTTTAAAAAGTCATCAGCACTATTGACTGATATAAAAAAAGCAGTTACTTGATTACACTCCATATTAGTTTTGGTTGGCAGTGTGCATTTATTATCTCCAAATAATGAATATAGAAAGTTCATGTGAAATGACCAACATAGCTTTACCTCACTTTTAATAACGAGTATGAATTTAGAATTGTGACCTACCAATAAGCTGTACAGATTTTGCAGTATTTATTTATATTTTATTCAAGGTAAAAGGCTCTTAAGAATTAATATTTCTACTGACTGGCCCCTTATAGCTCATGAAAGATGGTATCTAGATTCTCTTTTAGTTTGATAGCAGTATCCATAAGCTGACTTCATGCAGTTAGACATTTTTCAGACACCATACCTTTGTATGCTTTTTTTAAAGATTATTCAATGTGAATTATTCTTAATGTTTGTTGTTATAAACATTTGGAAATTAGGGAATTGAAATGCCAATCTCATACTCATAATATATTTAAAGGGAAGTGCATATTTTTATTTTCATCTTTATACATATAGAAAATTCTCTGCTAGTAGAATTAATATTCTTAATATTCATATTTCTCTTATTTACGCAGCAATAGTAAGTGTTCCTCAGAGAGCCACTTGTCGATTTTCAGATATGCCATGCAATACAAAGTACACTGATGGAAATTTATTGAGAATTTGGACAAGGCTTTCTTAAAAGCAAATATAAACAACAGTTTTGTTAAATGTGCAGAGTAAAACTACGTCAAATTAAGGATTTTTTAATTAAATATCTTATTAGGCATCATTTTCGTTCTTGTTAGTTAGTAATTCATCAGACTTTGTAAATGAAAATGCTGCGCATGTTTTTACATACATTGAAGTCGTTCATCATTGTTTATTTTTTATGGTACATTTTATGCTTAGTTTTATATACTTTTAGAATTGCATTGGGTTTCCTCTATTCGATTACAGTCTACGCAAACATGACAATATTGTGATGGGCAGTAACAAATTGGGTATCTTTATATTCTATTTTTAATTATACAAGTATATTTCGGGTTTTAATGACTTAAACCTGCTCTCAGTACCTAAACAAACATGTTGTGGGAATATACTGCATTAGGTATTGGCTCCTTAATGGATATATGCTTTTGCTTCAGCTAGATACCAATCTTTGTATCCAAGAAGTTTGCGAGATTTCAGAACACCAATTTGTTTAAAAAAAAAAAAAATGGCTATCCATCTGCTCAAAGCCTGGTTCTTTTCAGGAGTGTGAGAGCTCATTAAAACAGAAAACTGAACTCATCGGTCGACTGGAAGCCAAGGCTACAGAAATGGCTGAGACTATTCGCAGCTTGGAGTCACAGTATGTATGCAAGGGTGCCACACAATCCTCTTGTGAAAGTTCTTCTCCTACCTCCTCAGAGCCAGGGCAAAGAACCCGATCTAAATCCTATTTTGAGCCCCCTTGTAATCGAAATACTTGTGAGGAGGAATTTAAGGAAGATGAAAAGTCACAGTGTGGGGTGGGAAAATCTGTTAGCATGTCAGAGATAAAATTCAAGGCAATGAGTAATTTGTGATAAGATTGCTTTATTGGATATATATTCCCAATTGAATTTTTTTTATTCCCCAATTTTATATGTTCTGGTTCATGCTAACAGTCGGCTAATTCTGAAAAACCTTGCCACATTTGGCCAAGTTGTCGTGCTGTTATGCCTTTGCTCTGGGTCTCATCCTGGTCACAGTGACCATGTCATTGCTTTAAAATTATATTTTTATTTGTATCTTATAAAATATATTCGCTAATGACGGAGATGCATTTATTCAAAAGTGTTAGATTGAATATCCTGATGTTATCTTTGGTGTCTTTCATTTAAGTGATAAAAGTGTATGA
>JAXCGZ010005731.1:140000-147500 GCA_037179515.1 Halocaridina rubra | reverse complement strand
AAATTACGGTGAATGAGGTGATGATGACGTGACATACGTTTGTACATGATAGGTTAACTTACCGTGAATGAGGTGATGATCATCATTCTCGACCCCGGAGGAAATTATTTCACAGCCAATAAAAGCTTTACGGCTGCTTTTTGGGGGGGAAGAACATGGTAATGGGGAGTTGCTGTTGTTTTTTCTTCATTTGTTGGAACATGGCATGGTAAGGAGTCATGGCATCGTCGAGAAAATTACAGGTCACTGAACGAACCATATTTTCGTCATGTTCCTGCGAGAGTTGTTGGAGTGCTTTGTAATGTTCATACATGGCTGCCAAACGTTCGAGTGTAAGGCCAGGTTCTTTAGTTGGTTCGTGCGATTCCTCAAGTTCTTCCTCTTCTTCACTCGCTGATTTCGTCATTTCATCCAAGTCTTCATCACTCAAAGGCTGCGAGTGGCAGTCAATCAGTTCATTCACATCTTCGGGAGTTATATCTTTAAAGCCTTCTCCTCCTAGCAATGCAGCCAACTTCACAGCTTTCGCAACTGCCGCCTTCTGCACCTCGACAGGAGCAAATCCCTTGTAGTCGTGGATGATTTCGGGCCACAATTTCTTCCAGCTGGCATTGATTGTGGCCGACTTCATCTCTTTGATTGCTTTCTGAATATTTTTTAGGCATGTGGCAATCGTGCAATTACGCCAGTAAGTCTTCAATGAGAAGTCTTTGTCTGAATCCATGGAATCAACTAGGTTCGCCAGGGCATTTCGTGTGTATAGGGCCTTGAACGCACGAATAACGCCTTGATCCATAGGCTGAATCAGTGACGTCGTATTCGGTGGCAGGAACTCAACTTGAACACCGTCATATTGGAGCTTGGTTGCGTGGCCACCAGCATTATCCATCAAAAGAAGGACTTTAAATTCAAGGCCTTTTTCCATAAGATAAAGTTTTACCTGAGGGATAAAGCATTGGTGAAACCAGTCCAATGTGAGGCTTTTCGTGATCCAGGCCTTGGGGTTATGCATCCAATACACTGGCAGCAGATTCTTATCCTTGTTCTTCAAAGCCCTAGGGTTCTTTGACTTGTAGATAAGCCCGGGCTTTAACATGAAGACCACAGCATTCCCGCACATGATGAGGGTAACGCGATCTTTGTGCGCTTTAAATCCCGGGGCTTTAGCTTCTTCCTTGAAGAGAAAAGTGAGAGATGGCATTCTCTTCCAAAATAACCCAGTCTCATCCATGTTGAAGACTTGCTCAGGAACATATTTTCCTTCGGCGATAATTTTCTTGAAGTCATTCTTGACGTAATTTTCTGCGGCAGCTGTATCTGCAGAGGCAGCCTCGCCATAAACTGAAACGCTCTTTAGGCCATAGCGTTTTTTAAATTTGAAGAACCATCCCCTGCTAGCAACGAACGGTTGTATCCTCGATGGAGAATCGCTGGAGGGTCCTGGTTGTGGGTCGTCGATATCTTCTTCTCTCCCCTCCTCTCCATGGTCGCCACTGTCGTCATCGGGTTCATTTGCAGCGAATGTCTCGTACAGCTTCTTCGTCTTTGTTTGTATGATATTGGTGTCTAAGCTGATGTTTTTCTTTCTGCAATCAGCAATCCACAGGGCCAAAGCAGCTTCCATGCGCACTTCTGCCTTATTGCGGGGTGATACGAGCCTCTTCGCCGATTTATTAAAAGAAATGCTCGCTGTTTTCCTGATCTTTGCCTCGTCCTTTTTTTATGTAACGCACAGTAGATTCATTGAGGCCAAAATAGCGGCCGACATCCACAAACCTTTTTCCTTCTTTCAACATATCTAAGAGTTTCACTTTATCTACAATGGTTAACATTTTCCTTTGCTGCTTAGGCTCACTACAAGAAGCCTTAGAAGATGAAGGATGCTTGGGAGGCATTGTAAAGGTTAAAATATGCGAGTAAAAAAAATCACAAGCAAAACGTATTAGTAAGCACAACGAGAACGGCGCACACGAGAGATAGACTGAGCGAGTGAGGCGGCACATTGGAAATTGGAGGGAAAAGCAAACTGCAATGAAAAAGCCAATCAGACCCCATGATACAGAAAATATTGAAAAACAATTCTGTGATTCGTTGTCTCCCGACCTTTCAGCCAATAGCATTCCATGAACTATCTCATGTAGGTGAGAGCCTTTTCGTTTCCGAAACGTTGATAGCAGTATTGTATTATACATGGTGAAATACTGTTAGTACTTTATGTTTTTTATTATTTTTTACTGTTTTATTATTCTTAGGCTAGGAAATACTTGTTTTATCAATAAAATAATGAAAATTTTAATATTCACTAGGTCACGTGGGTGAGAGCCTTTTCGTTTTCCGAAACGTTGATAGCAGTATCGTATTTTACATGGTGAAAGTACTTTTAGTACTTTATATGTTTGTTTTTATTATTTTTTACTGTTTTATTATTCTCAGGCCAGGAAATACTTGTTTTATCAATAAAATAATGAACATTTTAATATTCACTAGGTCACGTAGGTGAGAGCCTTTTCGTTTTCCGAAACACTGATACCGGTATCGTATTTTACGTGGTGCAATACTGTTTATTATTTTTTGCTGTTTTATTATTCTTAGGCTAAGAAATATGTTTTTTTTTATCAATAAAATCATGAAACTACTGGAAATATAAATATATATTCTAGCTCACGTAGCTGTGACCCCAATACATTGTACGCTATCGGACACTGTTTTGCATGATGCAATACCCTGTACTGTGAGTTATACTGTACGTACGTATATCTAAATTTATGTTTTTTACTATTTTTTTACTGTTTTATTATTCGTAGGCTGGGAAATAATTTTTTTTATCAATTAAATAA
Organism: Halocaridina rubra; assembly: GCA_037179515.1. Classification (NCBI taxonomy): domain Eukaryota; kingdom Metazoa; phylum Arthropoda; class Malacostraca; order Decapoda; family Atyidae; genus Halocaridina; species Halocaridina rubra. The sequence continues at coordinate 144,663 of JAXCGZ010005731.1, read as the reverse complement.
TGAAAAAAAAAATTTCAATAAAAAAAAGGAAAATACTGAAAATGTTTTTTTTTCAATATTTTAATATTTTTGCGTATAGCCATAAAATAAAATAATAATTTATCCAAAAAAAAACCGCGATAGAGTGAGAACGCGAACCAAGAAGCGCGAATAACCGGGGTAACACTATATATATATATATATATATATATATATATATATATATATATATATATATATATATATATATATATATATATATATATATACACACAGTAATCACTCGCTATTTCGCGGTTCACTTATCGCGGATTCAGTGTATCGCGGATTTTCTTTTTTGGCCAGAAACAAAAAAATAAAATTTTTTAATATTATTGTGACACCAGGATGGGCCAAAAAATTATAAAATAAAACACCCTTTATCAGGCTGTAAAGAGAAACAGAGATGGAGAGTGTAATGACTTGTCAGATGTGAAGGGATTATAAAAGATGTGTAATGAATATCCAGCTCTCTGCTGGGTTTTAATATGCCTCTGCATTACTTTCATGATATCCATGCCTTATTCTCCTTAAATATTATTATTATTATTATTATTATTATTATTATTATTATTATTATTATTATTATTATTACTATTATTGGCGACAATAATTTTCCTTTGATGATGATTGTGGAGATTATCATTATTGTTATTATTATTATTATTATTATTATTATTATTATTATTATTATTATTATTATTATTATTATTATTATTAACAGCTCATCATTGTTTGTACATCTGTTGGTTTATTTAATTTAATAACTGTGTACAGTGCCCCTCCCTAGTTGGCTGGGACAAAGAGAGTGTGGGGGGTTGGGTAGAATAGAATGTTGGAGAGAGTTCTTTAATTAACTCTTGTTCATTCAACCAAAACTACATTATTTATTGTAAAAATTATTGTTTAATTACAGTTTCGTAATATTAATACTACTACTACTACTACTACTACTAGTACTACTACTACTACTACTACTACCACTACTACTACTACTACTACTACTACTAATAATAATAATAATAATAATAATAATAATAATAATAATAATAATAATAATAATAATAATAATAATAATTCCACAACCATCATCAAAGGAAAATTTTTTTTGCCAATAATAATAATAATAATAATAATAATAATAATAATAATAATAATAATAATAAGTTCCAAGGGGAATTTCTGGAATAGGCATCATGAAAGTAATGCAGAGGTATATTAAAACCCAGCAGAGAGCTGGATATTCATTACACATTTTTTATAATCCCTTCACATCTGACAGGTCATTACTCTCTCCATCTCTGTTTCTCATTATAGCCTGATAAAGGCTGTTTTATTTCATCAGTTTTGAGCCGTCGTAATGTAATTATCTTAAAAAAAAAAAAAAAAAAAATTAGGTGTTCCTACGTCGCGGAAGTTAACCTATCGCTACCGGTCCCGGAACTGAACTCCCGCGATAAACGAGGGATTACTGTATATACTGTATCTCCAACAACGTTCTTACATATATATATATATATATATATATATATATATATATATATATATATATATATATATATATATATATATATATATATATATATATATATATATATATATATATATTCTTCTTCTTTGTCTACATCTTTTCCCACTTTTATGTGGGGTTGATGTGTCTAGCCAGTGTTTTCCATTTCTTCCTTTCCCATACTTCATCACCCAACAAACCTTTACACCTCAGGTCGTCATTGATGCAATCCATCCACCTACGTTTTGGTCTCCCCCTCCCTCTCCTACCCTGTATATCCATTTCCATCACCCTCCTCCCAACATACTGTTCATCCCTCCTAACGTCATGACCATACCATATTAGTCTACTTTCTTGTATCTTATCTGATATTTCTCTAACTTTTGAGGTACTTCTAATTACCTCGTTTCTGATCTTATCGCTTCTTGTCACCCCACACATCCATCGCAACATCCTCATCTCTGCCACATCCAGATTTTTCTCTTGTGTCTTCTTTATTGGCCATACCTCTGCTCCATACATCATTGCAGGTCTCACAACTGTCTTATGCACTTTACCCCTCAACTTAATCCCTATTCTCCTGTCGCATAGCACCCCATATATATATATATATATATATATATATATATATATATATATATATATATATATATATATATATATATATATATATATATATATATATATATATATATATATATATATATATATATATATATATATATATATATATATATATATATATATATATACCTCACCCAACATCGTTAATTGGTTCCAGCTTGTCTCTATGCTTGCCTAGGCTAGGCTACGCCAAATTTCCTTGTCTAGGCTAAACCGAAAATAACCATACCTAGTTCTGTACTTTATTCATGAATGCAATTTTCAATAATATATGGTTAATAAGAATCTATTTTAAGCTTTCAAACAAATAAATTTTATTTTTGAATACTGCATAGTACAAAAAAAAAGTACAGGTAATTAAATTTACGAATACAATTTGATGATGTTTACCGTAAATTGCGGATACTTTATTTATGAATGTGGTTTGCTATGACATGATAAAATAAAAGCCTTTTTTAAGGTTAAACACAAATGCAGAAATTATTATTATTTTGCAACAATAATAATAATATAAAAAAAGTTTATTTTAAATTTACCTTGGTGGTTTACATCGCGGACGTAGATGGCTGTGGATCGTCAACATCAACAGCTGATTCTGGCTGTTGTCGTCGTTGTCCGATAGGCTTGGAGAACTGGTCGAGAGTTCCTTGAACTGTCTTCTTCTTCTTTTCCTCAAGAATCACATTATAAGGAGCAAAAGCTTCGTGACAAGCCCCCATAACCTTGGAAAAGCATTGAGCATTGGGATCCATATCCTCGAACAAAGAAAGTCCTTTTTCGATAAATGCAAATGCCTGCTGCATTTTTAATGGTAAAGTGACATGGCTCAGGTGGTTCTGCTTCCTCCTCTTCTTTATTTTGCTGCTCGTGAAGCTCCATCAATTCTTCGTTTGTCAGGGGCTTCTTGTCTTTTTCAAATAATCTGTGAAATCCTCCTCCTCCAAATCCATTTCTAGCTTCTTGCTCATAGTCACCAACGTTTTGTTGATGGCAACATTATCAAATATTTTCCAATATATACCAGTTTTGTCTACGTTAAAAATCTGTTCGGGAAGAAACCCGTTTTCTTCTATGATTTTCTTTAACGCATTCTGCTGCTGCTTGTTTGTCTGCTGATGCACTTTCACCTTGCTTCTTAATGGAGTGATAACTCCTTTGCTCCTTAAATCTCATGAACCATCCTTGACTTGCCTTGAAGTCTACATCTTTCTCATCGGGGTATTTTTTCTTCAGATCCTCAAACAAAGACAAGGCTTTCTCTTGAATGATTTCTTGACTAACATCACCTCACTGATGATTCAACCTATCAATCCAAAGAGAAAGAAGACTTTCCATTTCTTCAAAGATTTTGCCTCTTTTCTTATTGATGACGGTGTTATTCATTACTTGGGCATCAGATTTGATATGCGCTATAATCTTGTCCTTATAATGTACAATCGTCGATACAGTTGTCCGACTCATCCCAAAAGATCGTGCAATCGCTACCACTTTCTCACCTTTTTCATGGTGTTTTATCATAGCCAGTTTATCGTCCAGCGTTATAGCATGACGCTTAGCACATGCTTAGCACATGCACTAGGAATTTTCTTAGGTGCCATGGGGGCAAAATATAAGGTCACAAATGAATGAGAATGAGAGTAGCCGATAAACAGACGTATACCGTGCATAAACTAATCAGTTCAAAACAATAGCGGTTTCGCGGGAATGACGAGTGACGACACTTAACGGTAGATATTGGCACTACTGTACGTATTTTAATAAGATTTTATATGCCTTTATTCTTATTTATTGTACAATAACATGATTTTATATGCTTTTGTTTTTATTTATTGTACAGTAATTTTAATGGTTTTCTAGTGATAGTATGATTCCAATATTTGTAGCGGACAGACGTAAAGTTGATTATAATGATGTAAACTTTATTTTTATTTATTTTTTATTTTTTGCCATATATTTTTTTGAAAACTGACGTATAATCAAGAACAACTTAACTCGAAACAACGTAAGCTGAGGTATACCTTATATATATATACAGTGTTGCCTCACTTATCGCGGTAGTTCGGTTCCGGGACCTGGCGCGAACCAGGAAATCCGCGAAGTAGGATCAGCCTATATGTACATAGATATTTTAATATATTTTTACATTTACACTGTATAAATTGTCCCTGTACTGTTAACATACCACCCTTTACTTCATAGATAACAGCATGCAAGCGTAAATTTATATGAAAGTGATAGGAAAACTTACCGTGAATGTGATGATGACGTGACATACATACTCATTTACAATTATTTTTTCGTTTACGTACTGTATAAACCCTCCCTGCACTGTTAAAAAATCACCCTTAACATTATAGATAACAGCAAGCAACGTAAATTTTTATGAAAGTGATAGGAAAACTTACCGTGAATGTGATGATGACGTGACATACATACTTATTTACAATTATTTTTTCGTTTACGTACTATATAAACCCTCCCTGCACTGTTAAAAAAACACCCTTTACATTA